>SRMA01025531.1:482537-493004 GCA_007224835.1 Danionella cerebrum
CGGTGAGTGGGTATGCTCACTTTCTTTTGATCTTTACACTTTGATTTATTTGCCTTTGTTACGTTAAATAAATAATCAAATGATAAATCGCGTTCGGGACTTCAATCCCACCACGTTGCCTCTTAGTGGCTAATATTGACCAAATCTTCATTTAAACAACGTTCACTTAAAGCACTACAAGTAATGGCAAAAGTGTTAAATATGTATAGAAAACTGTAAAAATATACCAATAAAATATAACATTTCTACCGATAAAACTAAAACACACCGAAAATAAAGTATTTTAGAAAAACCATTCTGCTCTTCTAGTGATAGCCCTTTTAGCATAGCTTAGCATAGACCATTGAATCTGATTAGAACATTAGCATTTCACTCTAAAACCAATTACGAAATTCCAGATTGATGCAAACACAATATAATGTAAAAATGTTTAAATAAATATATTTTTCTTATTCTAAATTATGTAATTGAAATGGAAATATTGGTAAAATCAATTTTGAGGAAAGTTAGTATTGTGTTGTACATCACAATGCAACTTTTAAATAGGAAAAATATGGCATAAATATTCTTTTTTTTAATTTCATATTGAAATGCTACTGGTCTAATTGGATTCAATGGTCTATGCTGAGCTATGCTAAAAGCGCTATCTCCAGATATTAGAACAGCTGCACACTGTAGATTGAAAAATGGCAAAAACCTGTAACCTCAGGGTGTATGGGGAATAAACCTGACGGTGAACCACAATCTGATGGATTTCTGAAAAAAAACGATGTCTCTTACAAAAATCTAGCTCTGGACTTATGCATCACTGAAAATAAAACTGTATCCACTCCTCCTTCAAATCAGGATTTCAAGCAGATCTCCAACTTTGCCCTTTGTGTTCAGAGTATGACTTAGCTGTTTCCCACAAAGGATCACTTTAAAACAGTTCAGCTTTATTTCAGATCTCATTCCAATAGAACACAACTTTCTTATGTCTGAATCTTTTTGATAATAACATTTCTTGTATTAAAAAACGTAATTTTGTTTTGTTTCACTGCCATTTTGAACTAAATTCAATAAAAGTCCCATTCATTATCAGATTAGAATTAAAACTGATTTTTCACTTTGTTCAAAAACTTTGTTTTGGGGTGTTTTTGACTTGACAGAGAACGACCGACCAACATCCCTGGTGCCAGACCTCATCGACTACAACATGCCTCTCACTGCCACCTATCTGAAGCAGATGAAACTGCAATGCATGAACACCAATGAGCAGGTCAGTGAAGAAACAAACATTTTTGATAGAAAGCGATTCTTTGTTGTTCAGGAACACATTGTGTTTTGTTTTTTTTTCTGTGCATTTGTCTCATACACATGGTGTCAGCACCTGCAGTAAACACGACTTATTGAGCTAAGGGATGCTTTCATGATGCTAAATATGCCTCAGTATCTGGGGAAAGGAATTAGTGTAAAAGTCACTCATCTCAAAGGGACTGCGACAAGGCCTCATGCTGCAATATGTGGTTGTCAAGGTAAACTCTTATAGACATGGTTGCCTCAGCAACAGCATATGTGCATGCCTGGAATAGCAGGAGCTGAATGTGGCTGTGGGTCACTGTGCTATATGAACAGGGTGATGATAAAAACACAACCCCCATCCTTAAGAAAGTCTTTTTCCTGCAGCGACCTGAGCATTCCCAGTAAAAGGTGCTTATAAAGAAGAAATAATGGTAAGCTGCACATATGTGGAAAAGTTTTAGGCAGCTCTAAACAAAAACGCGTTCATAAATAGAAGTGTTCATCATTTAATTAGTTCAATGAAGAATATATATTATAACTAACCATAGCTTTCTCACATCCTTCTGTCTCTTCCAGTACTTTTTGTTCCTCCTTATGCTGAATAAAACTCTTAATGGCTTTGGCTGTATGTTTGGGGTTATTGTCCTGCTGCAGAATACATTTCAGTCACATTATATGGTCGATACATATCTGTATTTTTCAGCATTGAGAAAACCATTAATCCTGACCAAAAATCCAACACCATTTGCATAAATGCTACACCAAACCTCCACCATGCTTAATTGTTGCCTGCAGACATTTTTTCCTCTCCAGTCCAGACAGAGCTATCGCTTTTTGGCTGCAACCCTTCCACGAAGAGCTCTTCTGGTCAAACCTCTCTGTAAAGTAGATGAATGCACTTGGGTCCCTCTGATTTTTCCAGTTTTTTAAGCAACTTTGCTCTTTGAACTTTCTGTTCAGTAAAGGATCCATCGTGGAAAAAAAAGAAAATATATTTAGCCGAAGTCGGGTACTTTGTGTTATTTTTGGGTGTAGAATTCCATGTATTTTACTCTTCAGATATTTGGAATTGCCCTGGTGACTCGTCCCGGGTGTAAACCTTGCTTTTGTGACCCTGAAGTGGTCAAGAAAAAAAAGGAGTTCATGATTGAAATTATCCAGTTCGTTGTAACATTGTAACCTGCAGACCCGTAGGCAGAGGGCGCCATTGCACCAAATACAATAAAATCAAATCAGGCGCTACACACCTTTTACTATGTGCTCTGAGCTACACTATAGGCTGTAATTAGCAGCACATTTACATAACGTTACAGTAAAATAGTGCCACCGTTCTGTGTAGCGTTAAATAAAGAATTCAGAATACCTCATTTTGTGTGTTGTACTTACATGTGCATACTGGGATCAACAGTCCCCATCAGCCAATCAGACGTTAAGGTTTGGATTAGTGATGGGGCAGGCAGAGGCTAGAACAATAACAAATCAACATCTCTCTGATTATGAGGCTAGGTGATGGTTCGAGGGCTCTGAAAGCACAGGGCACCATCTCCCGTCTGTTATTGAGTGAATTTCTCAGGCTTGCCGCACTTTCTCCATCTGCCATGCTAAGTTTTAATTGGCCCATTTCATGGAACTTCTGGGGTGAGGGCGCATGTGATGTTTTGTTCTGAAACCTGGAGGAAACAAAGGTACCAGAGAGATATAATGAACACTGTCGAGGATAAAGTAATCCCTGGATTTGAGGATGTTTGTGAGGTTAGTGAAATCAGATCTTCATGCTGTATTTGGAGGATGCCTGTTTATTTAGTTTCTTCTCTGGGTTAATTAGGAGAAATGTCTGTTTTTAAAAAGCATTGGTAAAAGGTTTTTCGTAATAGAAAAATCTGCATAAAATCATATTCATTTAAACATGAGCATCATTAGTAATTTAAAAATGAGTGTGTATATTTTAATCAGTAGAAAGTTAACAACACATCATTTTAAGGATCGTTGTTTATAGTGAGGGGAATAATGGAACTACTTTTCTTCAATATTATTTTATTTTCATTACAAGCAATTGAATTCTCACTTTCATGAGGAAGAAAATGCTATATTATTACTATTCATTTATTTTTGGTATATTTTTTGAAAATCAATTGTATGATTGAATGTAAATTTATCATTTCTTTTAATTGTGTTTCCACTACGCTAATGCTACGATTTACAATTATATGTGGATTTTGATAGTTTTCTCTCAAATTGTCCTACAACAAGCTTAAGAAAAGTTTTGATTTGTTAACACGATATAACACGATAGTAACTTTGCATGGGAATAAGTTACCTTTATAATAATGTAGCTCAAGTAACTAGAAACAGCAGCTAATCAAAAATAGCTGTTGAAAAAAGTAAAATAAAGCAGAAATACAATATTTTTAATTTATCATCATTAATAAATAATTTAATATTTAATTTAAATGTTTAATAAATAGAAAGTTTATAACACATTATTTATTAAAATGAATATTTGTGCTATAAATAAACAGCGTTTCTTGCGGTGCTATTTTCTTTAGTAACAAAGAAAATAAAAATTAATTAAAGTGAGGAAGACAACACTATAATATTGTTATTATTTGTTTATTTTTGCTACTTTTACTGAGAACTATAAATCTAGATTTCTGTTGAGTATAAACATCATTATAGTGGCACTATATATTGTTATTATTATAATTATTCATTTATTGTTGTTATAGAGTCATTGGTGTTTTATCTGAACAATAGATATTTAAATTTCTAAACCATCTATTGTGTTTTAATGTACCACTATATTAATGGCAATATTGACACTAATATGTGGAATATGTTGTGTTTTTTTATTTACTTGTATTTTTATGTTGTATTTTCATTTTATTTTATGCAAGTTTTAAATTATTTGATAGATGTATTAATATCTTTCTTGAAAATCATTATTTAGACTGTTGAGTAGTCTAAATAATGTTGTGTGTGTGCACATTGAATTTCTACTTCAGACACAGTCCACTTTCAGGATTTCTGCCACATGTTTCTAAGATTTACTAGGATGCATTGATAGTCTGACAGGCAACTGAGCTAAATTAGAACCCAGTGATGACAAAAGGATTCTACCGATCTAGAATTTAATTAATTTAATGCATTCTTGCTAAATGTATTTTTTACACATTTAAAAGTATAGCAACAAAACCTTGTGTTTGTAATGTAATGGAAACGTTTTCATTCAAGTTTCACATCTCAAAATGCGTCCATTTATCGAAACAAATGTATTTTTACGATTCAGATCTGGAAAACTCTGTTTAGAGCAGACACTTTGTGAAACAAGAGCTTGTTTTAGCTCTACACCCAGTCTTTGACAACACTTTATCAACCAAGGATGCCAACTCAATCTCCGCGATGAACTCTGCATCTAAAGATGTCACCAGTGAAGCAACAGTTGTGTTTCACAGCTGCAGCTTGCAGTCTGCTATTCACTAGACAAGTTAAGCTTTTCATCTGTGGAAAAGTTTTGGAAAACTGTTCTTTTATAAACGTTTAAACTGCCCGTGTTTTTGCCTATAATCTTCTCTTTTTTCTGATTGAGCTGACTGCATGAATATTCAAAATGGCCGGCCAATCAGAGCCACTCAAACACCCTGATTCAAGACATCATGGAAAAAGAATATTTTCTTTAAAAGTGGGAGCTGCCTGGAAATGAACACAGGAAATAAATGAATGACTTTTCTTTATTGGAATCTCACAGCGGATTGGGACAACTGTTACTATATCCATGTGAGGAGGAGTTGATCTCATGGTGTCCCAGGATATTTCTCCAATCATCATGGTCCCCTCCTCACTCATAGACATCTACACACCTGCATTGCTGATGCACACGCTGATGATTACAGTAATTCTTTCAGTCAGCTCTCGCCGTGTTGCCATGGTAACGCTGAACACAGATACAGGTACAGGACGTGTAGTGTGGTTGTTGAGGCCCGATGTGATTATCTGTGTGCTGGTGCATGTGCTCGAGATGAGAGCGTCTCTTGGGAACGTGATTCGCAAAGTTTTTTTTGGTTGGTCTGAAGGAGTGTTTGATTATGTAATGTTCTAGATTTAGATTATTATTACAGTTAAATGATTATTATTATCATCGAGTAGATTATCCATATTATGCAAGCAAAGTATAACAAAATATTAGTAAAGCAAAGTATAACTACCATTTTTTTGGCGTGGTTCTTGCATCAAAAGTATGCCTCATTTTTTTATTCAGAATCGTTCATGTTTGTGTAATCCTATTCCTTTTTTATGAGCTGAAAATGTGGAATTCTGCAGGATACCAGTAGCTTGGCACTAAAAGTAGGAGGAGCTTTGTTTTAAACGTGAATGGATGACGTGTCGGTGGTAGGAGGGGTGTAGTACATTGTGACGGCGATGCTTTGAGTAAAAGAACTCCTTTCAGCATCTCAGAGTCGACTCTTTTGTGCTAAAGACTCGATACACAGAGCACTTTCACATTCAAAACTCAAAACAAATGTTCCTCCATCTATGTTACACTCTGCATTAAAGGTCATTTTTAAAAAATGTATATTATGGGCACTTTAAGATTATTTCTTACCCCATTTTTGAGTTGTAACTATATTCATACTATAATATATTAAAATCAGACGTCAGTAATATTCTTTGAAGCAAGACAATGTTTGATCAGAATGAGCATTTTCTTCTCCTCAAGACAATTTAAGTCATATTTTCTCAATAAAAATACCCTAAAAGTGTAAAATTCGAAAGTAAAGTGTAGACTTCAGTTTTTTCAGTGTACAACATGGAACCGAACTTATGGCAACTTTAATTTTGCTCGGAAATTGTTCCTATTTTCACCGAATTTTGGTGAATAAAAATTAACAAAACCAACAGATTTTGTTAAATATCTTTAGACAAATTTGATTGATGAATATCAGTTTTTTTAGATAAAAATAGCTCAAACAGCCAGTTTATATTGGAAAAATGTATAAAATGGGCACTTAAAAATATATCTTACCCCATTTTTGAGTTGTAACTATATTCATACTATAATATATTAAAATCAGACGTCAGTAATATTCTTTGAAGCAAGACAATGTTTGATCAGAATGAGCATTTTCTTCTCCTCAAGACAATTTAAGTCATATTTTCTCAATAAAAATACCCTAAAAGTGTAAAATTCGAAAGTAAAGTGTAGACTTCAGTTTTTTCAGTGTACAACATGGAACCGAACTTATGGCAACTTTAATTTTGCTCGGAAATTGTTCCTATTTTCACCGAATTTTGGTGAATAAAAATTAACAAAACCAACAGATTTTGTTAAATATCTTTAGACAAATTTGATTGATGAATATCAGTTTTTTTAGATAAAAATAGCTCAAACAGCCAGTTTATATTGGAAAAATGTATAAAATGGGCACTTAAAAATATATCTTACCCCATTTTTGAGTTGTAACTATATTCATACTATAATATATTAAAATCAGACGTCAGTAATATTCTTTGAAGCAAGACAATGTTTGATCAGAATGAGCATTTTCTTCTCCTCAAGACAATTTAAGTCATATTTTCTCAATAAAAATACCCTAAAAGTGTAAAATTCGTAAGTAAAGTGTATACTTCAGTTTTTTCAGTGTACAACATGGAACTGAACTAATGGCAACTTTAATATTTATGCTCAGAAATCTAACAAATGGTTCCTATTTTCACCAAATTTTGGTGAATAAAAATGAACAAAACCAACAGATTTTATTAAATATCTCTAGGCAAATTTGATTGATGAAATTCAGTTTTTTTTGTATAAAAATAGCTAAAACAGCCAGTTTATATTTTAAAAATGAATAACATAGGCACTTTAGGAATGAGTTTTCGAGTTTATATTTTATATAAAACAGTTAGATTATATACATAATACATAATATTTTGATGACGTTGCTCGTTTTTGTTTGTTTTTTTAGAAGAAAGCAATACACCTTGGCGGTCCGTTTTACACCGTGGGGACATTTTTGGGTTTTGGTTCCAACAGGGTTAAAAATAGCTCCCCTCACAGTCACTAATTATTTAAGACTCTCCTCCTTCTGTCCCTACTCTTCTCCTTGCCTATCCCAGAGTGTGGAGTAAAGCTCGAGAAAGAATACGGCGTAATGAAAGTGTGATTGCAGGAACAGGAAATCTTAAGACAATCTTCTGTGTTGATATGCAGCAGTGAGATCCTGTCTGAGAACCTAGAGAGCTCAGCAGTGGGGTGGGTGAGCTTCATTTTGTGCTCGGAATATCCTGAGCTCTCTGACTTCCCTCTCCTCCTCCCCCTTCCCTCTCACATCTCTCGTACAGGATGAGAGTTCGGTGAGCAGTGAGGATTTGGACATGGCTGAGCCGGCGTGGGTCTCTACGGAGCGAGCTCCAGCCGCAGAGACACAGAAGCCCCCCGCCCCATACGCCGAGAGGATGCCGACCCCCCCACAGCCCAGCATTAAAGAAGAAGAAGGTAAGCACTCACTCTGTGTTTGTATAGATGTACATGTTACTGAAAGAAAAGCCACCTTTTAGCCGTGTTTGACAGTGTTTACCAGTGAAGACTTTGACTGCAGTCTGATAAGTGTCTGATGTTGAAGAGGTGCCTGAAGGCCCATTATAGCCCTTTTCCCTGCACTCAAGCCTCTCTCTCTCTTCCATTACTCACTGGGCTGACGCCGCGTTAAATGGATGTCTGGAGTATGCAGGGCCGCGCTGAGACAGACTTGTTTTCTCATTTTGATCTGTGTGTGAAAATCTTCAGAGCAAAAAGTTCAGACAAACAAGAGGATAGACGTTTCAGAAGAACACTGAATCAGATGTACCGGAAAAATACTAATTTAACCATCAATTGATTTCTTCTTGAGATTGAAAAAGTAAATAATTAAAGGTATATTATTATCTATTATTCTACATTTGACCTAGAAAATTAACCAATTATGACACGGGGTCATGCTTTTTTCTTATTTGTTTTAATTGATCAGAGATTCCATCTATTTTTGTCTTTTTTAATATGTATAACACTTTGGAGTTGCTTGACATACATTTTCGTCTTACTATATAACGTGCAGTAATCAAATTTACAGAATATCAACATATTTTTAATGCTGTAAAGTTCAACCCACCTTGTTGTTTAAAAACATGTAGCTCTATTTTCACAAATTATTTATAAATTGATAAAAAGAGGTAGCACATTTATAAATGACTGTGGCGTGGACAGCAAACAAAAAAAATTCTGAGTGCAGTAGGGCACATATTTTGTTTTTCAACTGATACATTGCTAAATAGTAAGCAAAAGTTAGATTGGGGTAATTTATGCTGTTGAATGGTGTTAACTGCTGATAAACTCTGGATTATGCAATTAAACAATTTCTGTTTTTCAATTCTATTCTCCTCCCATGTTACATTCCATGCTGCTGATCTGTCATGTGCAATATAATTCAGATTTATATACTCTGAAGCATAAAAAAAGAAAGATTTGTTTATTCAGTCCATGCTTTTCCATGCCTCCCATGAATGGGGAGGGATAGGAATCAAACCCATCTTGTGTACACAATGTGTGCATACAATTCATATCATAATTCTACCGCTCCGTCAAACTTTTCCCACATTTCAGTTGGATTTAAAACTAATCATTGATGGGACTGAAGGATGGTCACACAGTATAAATTAATAATAAAATATTATTTTGAGTATTTACATTATTTCTTTTTTAAACACATTTATTTTGTATATTTTAAAATGTTGAGGAATACCTTAAAAATGGTACAGTAAAATATTCTTATTATTGGATTCTTACGTTCAATAATATTTTCTATAATGATGTAAAGAATTTTTAATGCAGACAAAATCTGAAAATTAGCCTAATACACAATTACACACATTGCGTTTTTACAAAAAAACAAAAAACAACAAAAAAAACAAGTTCTGCGTGGAATAACTAAAAAATATGACGGTAAGATATTCTTAAAATTGAAGATATAAGACAATATGTTTACAGCATAACTTGACAGAATGTATTATTAATATCTAACAACTCTCTGCATACTTTGTGTGTAGGGAATGGCGCTACAGCTCACGTGCACAATCACCGATGACTTCAGGCAGTTGCATGCGGTTTATCAAAAAATGTTAAGGAGCTAAAATCGAAGTCAGCTTAACGACCCATTGGCTACAAGTTTGTTTTGGCAGTCGGTCTGACTCAAATTTTTTTCAAGTATTTCTGAATACTCTTCCTCTCTGAAAAGAATTGAGACTGAAAGTTGATTATAAGATCCAAATGAATAGCTCTCATCCACATTTTACTTCTAATTAAATAGTTTAAGCATTTTATTGCTACAATGTACTGAAACCTATTAAATTAATTTAAATGCTGGATTCAATTCTCATTGGCTTGTAAAGGATGCAGGTCTCCAGGCTTGTTGACCCTTCTTTTTTTTTAAATGAACACGCTTCCTTCCTTTCTCCATCACTCTCTCCCTCTTGTCTCTAATCCAGCCTGCTGCAGGGGGGCAGGAGTGGTGCATGAATGGGGCAGGGGGAGGGGACATTGGAGATGCTTTTTAAAATGGCTGCTGGGACGGTGGATGGTCTTACTGGGTGGCAGAGAGGAAGGAAGCAGCTTGGGTCTCTTCTTTGTGGGCTAATCCTGTGTAATCTTGCTCCGCGGGGCTACAGGGACCAGCTCGGCCACACATACACAGAAAGAGAGAGACAGACACGTGTTCGCCTACACCATCAGAAATGAGAGAAAGTGACTAAAGGGCCACGCACATGCTCAGTGTACCTTACCCATAATGGGCAGCTGGGGAGGCCCCTCAGGGAATTATCCTAAAGAGGGATGAGGATGCTTTAGGAATAGCTGTCAGCTCCGATCTGAAAGATCACCTCTTTAAACTGTTAAATTACAGCTATTTCAATCATTTTTGACCTCACTGTATAAATTGTTTTTGGAAATAAATCCTTACTTCCATACATTTTTGAGCACTTAACATGCATATACCAGCAAAATACAAGAAATCTGCAAACCTCAAGAAAACTTATGATATTCCAAAGTTCTCCTCAGCTTGTTTGACTCATATCTGCAAGCGTCTTAAGGCTTTTGTACATCTTTGCTAAAATTGGATGAAAAGTTCAGCCATTGTTTCAGTACTTTCAGCAAAATTGGTC
>SRMA01025533.1:7768-49539 GCA_007224835.1 Danionella cerebrum
TTAAAAGTAGGCGACTCCTTTACACTGTTGCAAACAGGTTGGTCCTCACTGATTTTTAGAATAAATTTCAAGTGAGATGAGTGTTCTATAGCTTCGTTTCTTGGAGCAGTGTTCAGTTGGTTGTATTTATAAAGTGGTGCTGATGAGTATCAAAAATGCATGTAATAAATAACTTTGTATTGATGTTTAAATGAACTAGGCGGAGTTTGCTGTTGTTAATTGTTCACCGTCTCTTTCGCTCCACATCCTCTCAGTGAAACAATCTCGACCTGTAGATCTCATTCTGCTACCAGATGTTCATACCGATGTTTTTTTTTTTTTGTGTGTTGTTTTCATGACTGCAGATAGCATCTTGTTCTGTGGTTCAGTCTTAATCAGAAGCCCTCCTCCAGCACAATGACCGCTTTTAACCCTGCAGCCTCAACAACATTCACTTCCTGTTCAGTTACAGCACGCATGCGAGCAGTTGACTTTTAATTTCTTTTTAAAAATGTATTTTTATCAGGAAACCAGAATTTAACAGGAACATTTATTCAGTTTCACACTTACCAGAATAAAGAGGTTGTTAAACCTACTTAAGTCTTTAAACATTTATAAATGTTTTATTCTACACTTAAAGAGAATTTCTTTAAAGCAGAGTTTTGAATGGTGCCAAAATTTACATCATAGCATTATCCCAAACATTTTCTCTGAATTATCGCGATATTATTTCGGGGTGTAAAAGAGCTTGGATGTAAAAGTAGGATGTAAAAGAGCTTGTGGCGCTCATCGCACATTTTCATAATGACTTCATACAAGAAACACTGCTCCACAAATCCCTTCTTTTCTCCACATTTGTATCAAACAGCATTTTATTAACAGTAAAAATCACTCAACATCCAGGATTTTTTTTTTACTGTGTGTTCTTTGATTAAACCGATTACGAGCACTGCATCATTACGAGCATTTCTCTCTGAGCTTTCTATCTCCCCTCAACTAGCAACATGAACCTGGTGGAAAGAATTAAAATGTGGTAGTTGTTCCGTCAGTCTCATGGATCCTTGATATTCCATCAGAGTCGTCGTAAAGATTGTTGATAAGTGCCCGTTAATGGCTTTCATCAGTGTGGCGATAGCTGTGTCGATGGTAGAATGTGTTCTGCTGCTTTCTGGTTTGCTCTGGTTGCCAGTGCTAGTTTTCACCCCTCCTGCTGTGCTACACCCTCTCATTTCTTCCTCTGCCAACACCACAAATAGCTTCAGCACGGGCATCAGCTCAATTACATGATACAAAAATCATTAAAACATTAGTTTTTTTTTCTCTCAATGTATGCTCACCACTCACTAAAACAAATAGAGCAGCCTTTTTTTTTAGATATTAAGTATCAAAACTGGGAGATGATAATTGTATTTATTTCCCATTTAAACGCATGGATTGGGAATGGTTTTAATTGTAATATTTCCAGTTTAATTGTTCTTGGTTTGAAGCTGTTAATATGATGCTTTTTATGGTTTTGTGAAATGGAATGTACAATGGTTTGCAGCTAAACAATACAAACAAAACACTAGCCTCTACCTTTGTCCATCGTATACTGTGCAGTGACTTTTAGATTGATGACAGTATATTTGCATAATGAAGCTCATGCAATGTGTTTAAGGAACTTTTTTTAGGTATGTGATGAAATCTATTGTAGATTGGAGCTAGTTTATTAATATGCATTTGTCAGTAGCAACATATAAACAATATTCCTTCATTTATAACTAGTCAATGAAATGTTTTAATTGTTCCATTAAAGTACCGTTCATTTTAATTTCAAGACTTATTCCCCAGATCTCCCATCAACAGACATCCACCTTGACATCGTGCTTGTATCTGCTCAAAGAAGGATTGTTATTTGTATGCTGTCTAAATGACTAGAAAACATGTTGTATGCTGCTTTTTAAAAAGATGCAAGCAGATCAGATTACAGCATTCATCATCTGTCCATCATTAAATCTGTAACTCGGGTTAACGAGTACATTTCTGATCTTCTTCTGTTTTCAAATCAACTACAACAGCTTCTTGTTCCAGAAACAGCAAAATGCTGCTTTTCAAGCAGTTTTCCTCTGAAATAGTAAGTGGTTCCACTGCCTGCAAATGCTGTTTATACTGAAATGTTCAAAGGGTGCAGGAGCGAGACACCGAGATGAATCCACACTAAAGGTCCCTCTCACTTCAGTTCAAACTTTATTCTATAAAGCCCCACATTCCACATTCGCAGAACAACACTCACACAGAATAAAATGCATTATACGTGATATAATCAACCAATAAAGCAAACAACAACCCTGCTTCGTCCGCCACAACACTTCCTGTTTGTAAACAAATGAGTGACAGAGCATGACTAGTTACCTTGGCCTGCATTTTCAAAACGTGCAGGTGCATGAAAACCGTGCTGTGGTTACGGGTGGATGGATGACGATACCATACAGTTTTCAAAATAACCAGGGTACGTGTGTGCAGGGACGTAAAGGAGTGTTAGCTGATTCCACCATATGAATGTTTTTAATGCTAATATTTATATTAGCATTTATCTTCAGTTTTGGTCCCCGTTTCATACCACACTGATCTCTCTAGTACAGACTTGTAGAATAAGCCAAAATCCCAGACATGTGACCACATAAGTCATTAGCCAAATTTGTTATTGAACATTGCGCTTTTTGATTGGTTAGGATGAATGTGGACCTGGGGACTGCCAGGCTGGTTTGACCACACCCTTAGAATACCAGATTCTTTACTGCTTATCAGATTGTAGTTCTTCAAACTCATTTTTTCTCTTCAGTAATCAGAAAGTGATTGTACAAAATGTGATGTATTAATGTTATTTTTGCACTTTTCAGAATGAAATATTTTGTTACCATGCATTGTTTTGTGCTTGAAGATTAAAAACGATTAAATTAAAGCAGTGTATATTTAATGTAGTTTTCTTAGTTTCTTCTATATACTCTATGTTGATCAGTTAGGATCAGTTAGGGAAACATTGATTTACTCTGAACTATTTGGAACCCAACCTTTGACCTATTTTCAACATTTGTTTATGCATGTTGCTGTTCTACATAAGACATTAGCTACTCTTTTTTTTTTTTTTTTGCCTTCTTTGATGTTTCTTGACCTGATTAAAATGTCTTGACGTCTACTCTAGCTCTAGCTGCTAGCTGATAACACAAGTGTCTGTTGAACTACCGGTGCTTTTAATACTCTTGCTCAACAGTTGTCGACTTGGGGGCTTGAACTCTGTGTAGCCCTGTATTTAGATGTAGTTGAGTGGTCTGAAGGTTAATGATGTGAATATCTGCTTTTACAAGTGTGATTACGGCTAGACCAGGGGCCAGAACTCCTGCAGCATTTAAGGCTGCAGGCCGAGCAGGATGAGCGCAGGTGTGAATGCTGTAAAAATGCCTTCAGAATTGGAAATCATTATGAAAATAATAAATTGATTTTTGAGTCCAAACAGCAGCGATTCTTCTACCTACACTTGAACACTGTTATTAAACTTGGAGAGCTAATCACAGATCTTCTGTCGACGTAGCTTTCCGTCATCTTTCTTCCTCTTCATGTAATCCCAGATGATGTTGTGTCAGGGCTCTGTGGTGGCCATGCCAGTACTTTTTGTTCTTCTTTACGCTGTAGATGGTTCTCAAGGCCTTTACACACCTATGCGTGCAGTAAATCTTTAGCCTTAATTACACAGGAGCTAATGTAACTATACACACCAGCAGGAAAGAACACTACGTCATTTTTTCAAGCAGTGCGTCAAACACTGTGAAAGGCTCGTTTGGTCTCGTGTCTTCAGTCAGGAAATTCAGCAATAGACGGCGCTTGAGAACAAAACAAGGAGCTGCACTCCCAGAGGGCCAGAAGGAGAAACAAAAGCGCAAGAGAAATACGCAGTTAGCTGATGACGCAGCTGCAAAAGTAATGCATAGGTGTACAAAGGCCTTTGTATAAGGTTACTTTGGTTGGAAGGTTGGGGTCATTGTCCTGCTACAGACCAGAATGTGGTCAATTACATGTCTCCCTGATGGTAGTGCATGATGGATGAGTATTTAAGGATCAATCAGCATTTGATCCTCCATCTGGTGGATTCTTTCGATGATTACAGTTGCCTTAACATGAATCAGCGCTCAACATTCAATCAACTTCAAGACACGGTTTTCATTTCTTGTTTTCTCACACAACAGATTAATATTCTGTAGATATTTTAAGAAAACACAGGAATGGAATTGTCTCGTAGACCAAGTAGTTATGTTGCACGTTTCACACCAGACGTGTCATACCTCCAGCACTCTGTGTGGGAGGTCACTGATATCTCTGTTGTTTATGGCCTGCTGTGGTGTGGACAGGAAGGATTCCCCAAACCACTCAACAGATGCGGTTTAAAAGTAATAGTTCTGGTCAGAGGGGTTTTGAACAGGGATTCTGTATGTGTACTCAAGTGTGTCTCACTGTTGATGGAGGCAGAAGGCACTTTGGTCACCTTCGAAGAATGGCTGCGTCCTCCAAGTGTTTTGCAAATGGGCCAACTTTAAAAAAAATGTATATATACTGCTCTCTTTTATTTCAACAACATGAAATACAGAAGCATTTGGCATCATACTGTGCCAAAACTCAAGTTTCAGCTTCATCCATGAATTACTACATCACTCTATGGGTTTCATTTCCACATATAGGCTTTTCAGAGAAATGCTTGGTGTCAGAAGAGTTTGGTCAGATATGCTGTGATGCTTTCCAGTTTGAGTTTCTGGTCCACCTCTACCTGGCGTTTGTTTCCCATTCTGTTACTTTGGTTGTGTGCTACTAGTGTTGATTGTCGTGGTTTTCTAAAGGTGTGTCATGTCATTTATGTTTGTGTTCTGAGGTGAACTTAAAAACCTTGAATATTTTTGTAGCTTTCCACTGCCTTTTTTTCTGTCTTGCTAACATCGATCTGCCAATTATTCCTAATTCTATCTTTCCTTATCTTTCACCTACAGCTCCTCGTTTTATGTGCAGGAAAGTGGGAGACCGCTCTTGTTTCAGCCACCAATGTTGGACTTTGGAACACAGTAAGCATTTCCATTTTCTTCAGTTTACCTTCAATTGTCTCTATACACAAAGACCTCTGAGTATAATTAAGTGACTGGCAACTAAAACACATCAGATGCTATTATTACACTGGAAGACTCAAGGAACTGGCATTCTGACCAAACTTGCCCTTCACTGCATCTCTCGCTCATCACAATACACGCTCGCCACGCTTTTTCACTTAAAGCACATCAAGATGCGTGGTGTTGAATTCAAGCAGCAGTTTTTGGTCAGATTCAGCCATCATGGATGCACAGTTAATTTATCAAATGCATAAATCAAAGAAAAACATGTTTACTCATTAAACAAAAGTCTTTATTGACCAATTAGAGCACAGGCCTTGACAACCCACCAGTGTCATGATGACTTGTAGTTGTTGATAAATGTAGGTAGATGGTGGAAGGGTTTTAATTAATTCTTTGTAAGTTTGTCAACATTAGGTTTAACATTAAATCAGTTTAGTTGCATGTAATGTTTTATTGTAAAGCGATAACGCTAAACCCTAACTCGCCCTTCTCACACTGATATTGTGGAGGTGGTGGTCAAGTGATGTAGCTGCAGCTGGATTCTAATGGTATTACTTTGCAAAAGCGCAGTGCTTACCAAAGGCGTCGTAGCTTACCAAAACATTTTGATCGCTGTGAACTTCATTGAGTTCAACTAGACTTTATATTTAAGGTGCACCCTAATGTCATACAGACTGACAATTTTTAAGGCTGTCTTAACCTAAAAGTTGAAGGGTTTTTATCAAAGTCGCTGTATTCCACACTTTTAACCTTTAATTGGAAGTTGAAAGAATATTGATTGTTTGTAATTTAGTTTATAAAACGCTAAAGTTTTGAAAGTACAATTTTGCCACTGGTTTAAAATGAAAGCTGTTCAACACAGCTTTATTGTACAGTGCCAGCACGGTCAACCACAGAAGCATTTTCCCAAGAATAAACTGTTTTCAGGTTTCACTGTAAAGTGGTGGTTTGCATAGGTGGGTCTGATCACGGCTTCAGGGAACGGTGCATCGAAACAGGAGATTCTGAGGAAAGTTGGTTTTGTAACATTCCAAAGTTATCATTCAATTATATGGAATAGCTCATCTGTTGACTAAACAATTTTCTGCCATTGAGTTGGTGGATGCATGGCAAGCCTTTTTTGCATTTAAAACTGTTGCTCAATTCAAGATATCTACTAAATTCTTCCTAGTCAATAATATCAATTCTGACATCTCAGAAAGTAGACCTACCAAGTAAAAAATGATTTTGAGAAATAATTAATAAATTGCAGATTCTGTTAAAAGAACGGAGTAGTTAAATAAGTTTAAATTGATGCTTAAAATCCTCAAATCGGATCTTTTCATCCATTAAACTAAATACTTCTCCATTAATGATCAAGAATAAGTTTAGTGTAGGTTACATAATCTAAAACAGGGGTGCTCATCACGTCAATCGCGTGCTACCGGTCGATCGCGGCGTGAAATTGAAACTATATCAGCCGATCATCCATCCTGTCACTTGATCGATGTACAGGGCAACCAGTCAGATGACAACTGAATTTCGACCTTTACGTCACCGCTCATGCATAAACAATGATGACAAGTGCTAAGCTAATCAGCATATTACGTCCGGTTTTTAGCCCATGCTTAAGTTTATGGTCACCAAAATGAGTGAAGGAGCTTCACCTGAACTCTTCTGGAGTGGAAGATAAGATTTTGACTCTACAAACTGACATTGAACTGAAGTCGAGAGCTTATGGACAGTTCTGGAACTTAAAAGTACCCCAACATGAGGAAATGTGCTATCTCCTCGACTGTATTATTCGGCCCCACTTATTTATGTGAGTCAGTCATTTCCTACATGAAAATCATTGAATCCAAATAGCGTTCCACGATGACTGATGAACATTTGGAAGAGTGCTTGAGGCTGGCTGTCAGCAGCTACTGTCCGGACTGTCCATCCCTGGCTGATTCACTTCAGTGCAAGTCATCAAATTAAACTCAGGGTATTACAAAAAATGTAAATAATTAATTATTACGTGTGTTTTGTCAATTCTCAATAAAGTTGAAAATAATTGTTTGTTGATTGTTGTTTTACATTTTTGTAGCGGCTAGATCACTTTGACTTGTTCATTTTAAAAGTAGCTCACAAGCTGAAAAAGTGTGAGCACCCCTGACCTAAAAACTACTTAAACGTGTATGTTTACTTGGGTTATAACAGCTTTTCATGATCTGTTTTTGATCAGATTTCCATTGGCAGCCGTGTTAATTTTCTCAATTTTCTAGCATATTTAAAGCCAGGTACTCTGCTGCACACTCCTGTGATACGCTGCAGCAGCTTCCTTTAGGCCCATGCCTGAGAATACAATGCTTAGACTGTGCCACATTGCTTTGAGGCATCTTGTTAGTTTTGGCAGACCAGAGACATGAATGTTTTTGTGTGTCACACAGTAGTGGGTTCACTACAAAGTGAACTTGGGTGGGTGTCCTGGGACCAGCCGTGGGAATATAACTTTTAATGATTGATTGCTAGTGTTTCCAAACTGTCTCCTCCCATAATCTAATTTCAGATAAAATCTTGATAACAACAGTTACCAAAGTGTCCAAAAGGAAATGTGCGTGTTTAGTATATTTCCAAAGGAAATTCCCGGCTGCTGCTACCGACCTGGCATCTCTGCAGCTAACATTACACCATACATTGTATGGTGCAAAGTGCATCTGTTTTACAGCAAACGCCATCTTCAGGCAGGAAGTGTCCTTGCATCACTATTTCCTTGACCCAGACAAAGAGCACCCCGTTGAGAAGCAATCGAAGATTTGTGCAAATCTCAATTCGGCGAGGACTGAAGTGTTTTTCATGTTCATACAATGATTAGAATACAAATTCCAGCTGAAAATGAGGTAAGGTTGTGCGGATGAGGGATCTGTTTGTGGAAAGTTTAGTGAAATTTACTAAATCCAGGAATAGTTCCTTTTTCAGTTACAGTTTTTGCAGATGTATGCGCTTGATGGATGCTGTTATCCAAAATGACTTCCATTTCAAGGAATGGACAGTTTTTTGCTTCCCTGGGGTTTAACCTCTTAAGCCCTGAGGCCTATTTTCCGAAAATCCTATACTTTTACTTTTTAAGGCATTTCTCAGCTTTTACAAGGCCTAAACTGCAAATCTTGGTATCAAAATGAAGATAGGTTCTTGGGGAGTGGTGTGGATGAGTTAATTTGACAGTCAAGAACACTGGGTAAGAGTAATTGATGTTGGAATGGCCAAAAAATGAACTCCGCCTAAAAAAAAAACACATGTTTCCTCCAATATCTCCTTATTTTACTTATAACGAAGCAAATAAACACAATCAATTGTAACCACTACATGTCAAGGACATCTGTAGCAAGTTTGGTGTCCATACTACAAGAAACTAATATTCTGTACAGGTTTTGATTAAACAAAGTTCAGGCGTAATCCATGTTGGCACAGTTTGGCACAATTTGGCACAATAATTGAAATATGGAAAAAATCTTGTCCAAAGCTTCAGCTACGTTCATAGTCTTGTTTTCTTGCTTATGGGACATGATTTCAGCAAAAAAAACTCCTAAAGAAACGCTGTAAAAGGGGGGTAGAAGCTCATTTACGCCATCTTGCTGCGCTTTTGGGAACGTTTCACTCACAAACGCTTTGACGTCGAGCTTCTCTCGAGTCCCTACCCCCCGACCATCTGTCCAATCCAGAAGATCTATATATCGACGGAAAGCTCTGATTCTATGGAAACCAATCAGCTCAACCATTTTGAGACTGACGGGATCGACGACGAATCACACGACGCGCAGCGTGGAGAGACGTGCTCTTACGCACGGGGAGTCATTCCATATTTGGTGACGTAAGAGGAGCACTGGAGCAACAGAAAAAACACAAAATGGACTTTTCGCGAAGCTATCGACCGGACATAACAACAAATGGACTTTTATCGCTATGGAAATAACTTTTTGTTGAAAAAACAGCAAAGGTAAGACAAGATTTACATGCTTGCTTGGTTTTCGCTGGCGTTTTTTCGGGGAACTTTCGCTCCCTGCTCTGAAATACTTCATGCAATGTAAATGAGTTGCATATCACTGGATTCAGCTGGATGTTAGCTTTCATTTAATGTAATGGTTTTGGTGTTTCCGTTTATATTGTGGATACATATCGCACATAAACAAAAACGTGGTCATGAATTATACTCCGGACATGTTGTTGTTTATTTGCATGGCGTTCGAGCTGTGGTTCACGGATATGAAATTGAATTAGATACGTTTTTAGAGGAGTTTCCGCTGAACACAACAGTATTTAATATGTGTGGGTTATTCTCAGGGTTCGTGAGCTATGAGTGAAAATGTAACGCACAAGGGGGCAAGTCCCCGGTACCGGGGACTCTCGGGCTTAAGAGGTTAAGCACACTAACTTTGTGTTGCTGTTGCAATCAGGCCTGTTGCCATAAGCAATAAACTATAAAGAGCCTGATATGATTTATTTATTTTTTGTCTGTGATTAACCCAGTGATCACGGTGAAGCACTTAACCCCCAGGAGGCTGTCTCTACCTTACCCACAGACCACCATAACATCCATTTCATCAAGGAACACATCATATATAAATAGTAGAGATGTAACGGGACACAAAGCTCACAGTTGTGTATGTACCACAGTTTTTAACCATGGTGTCCAGTTCTGATGGCTAAGGAAATTGTAATTTTTTTCAATCTTTTTGTTCTTTTTCCACCTTTGTCGTATTAGTCAGCAAAGCCAGCAAAAGTTGAAGCACTAACAGTTCCTCCACTGGCCAAAATAAAAGACGAGGAGTCCCGCCCTCCTCTAACTTTAGCGCTCGTCGATCGTCGTTGTGGATACTTCCGGACATGTGATTCTTTCCCTGAGATTTGCCTTTTCACACACGTAAACTTAATATTCATACACACAGGAGTTTTTCAAGTGTTAAAACTGTGGTACAAGCGCGTACTGATCCGAGGAGGGTGTAAAACTGAGTATTATGCTGATTTATTTATTTTTTTTTTTTTGTATTTATTTACCATTGTTAAACCATTGTTTTTGTGAACACCCCCCATTTCTAACCACTTTTTAGTTTAGTGGTTTCACCTTTTTCATGAAGAATCTGCTGCACAGTCGTCGGCACTTCTGTAAATGTCACCGTGACGTGTGGGACCAGGATGCTATTTACACAGCTCTATGAGATCCTATTGTTTTTTCCCCCAATAAGGTCAGGACTTAAATAACATGGTTCTGATTACAATTGGGACTTATAATAAATAATAAAAATACAGGTAGAAATGACCCCTTCCGTCATAATTCTCACAATCACTGACAACAGTAGTGACACAATGTTCTTGAGCTCTTTGAAAGGTCAGTCGCAGTCTTTTAATAGATATGTGGCATTGAGTGACATTTACTTTCATCTATGAAGCTTCACGCAGAAAGAAGTGTGCATGTATCAGCCATTTCTTTAGAACCAAACAAAGGTTCTACTGCTCACCATTATTCTGCAAGGCAGGGATTGTACAAGTGTAACATTTGAATCCATCTTTTAACTATGTGCTTTTGTCATTGTGCAGGTTGTTGGGGCTGCCAAGAGCTGAAACGGTGTATATTCACAATCCCAGCCCAGAGCTTCCAGTCTCTCTGCTCTCAGTGTTTACATCTAGCATGCATTTTCACATG
The DNA here is from genome assembly GCA_007224835.1 of Danionella cerebrum. Taxonomy (NCBI): domain Eukaryota; kingdom Metazoa; phylum Chordata; class Actinopteri; order Cypriniformes; family Danionidae; genus Danionella; species Danionella cerebrum. The sequence continues at coordinate 18,539 of SRMA01025533.1, forward strand.
CCTTCCTTCCACAGAAGGGTAAATATGCATCGATTCCACATCTACTCTGAGCTCAGAGAATCAGTTAAACAGTGTGTATATAAGCTTGTTAGTAAAGTTTATTTGTAGAGCACACTAGCTTTCTACATTCACTAGTTACATTTCAAACACTGATTTTCTACGTTCAAGTAAGACTCATAATGACATTGTTAATCACAACGCTCATATAAACATTTATAACCATAGCTTACAAGATCACTAACCTGCCAAGGCATGCGGGTAAAGAATTGAAAAGTTTGCCACCCATGAGATCCTCTAAATCTCTGCAGGAAGTGGGTGTGTACATAAACCCTATTCATGCACAGCAGTGTGTGTGAGTATGGGTTGTGTAAACGCTGAAAATCAGCAAAGTTGTTGTGAGATTGACTGCTCAAACTAAGTTTCAAAGACTTCAGAGACACCAATCTGTAGACTGTCGAAATCCTAAAAAAAGGTTGAAGCAACTGAATTAGTGCTATTCACTGAACTACTTGCAATATAGGGGGGACCTTGTTTCTAGTCTGGGAATGCTGACATTTAGCTAATAGGAATGCAATTGTACACAAAGGTCTCGCAAGTTTTTGCTTCAGTTCATGATGGCTTAGCAAATTAGTATTTTTTTTTACCATCCTTTGTATAGATCTCATGAAGTGATAAAAAGAGGTCACTTTATTTAAACAATAAAATAAACATGTTTATTTTGTGTCTCTTTGAATCAGTTGGGTTTGGCTGGTTCTGAGTCTCTCACAGACTGTGCTGCATGATGGCAGAACAAATCAGCGTCATGTTTCATGTGCTGCCTTTTGCATAACAACATCTTATAAAATAGTGCTTGCACGCAGTGACATTGTGTACAGTTCTCCTCTCATCTTTGTCGTTTTCGACAGTAAAGCCAGGTTTAAAAGCTCTGCTGTGGTCGCACTTGGAGTGAAATACAAGAAGCCCTGCCCTCCACGAACTTTAGCTCTCGCTGATTGGATATTTACTCAAGGAACAATTCATTTATTGTATATTTCCTGCAGAAATGTGTTCACATGTAGTACATCAGGCACTTTGAAATAATAATAATAATAATAATAATAATAATACATACAGGGGAGTTATTCAAATGAGGATTTGAAAAAACGTGGTTCACAAGCACCCTTTGACCTTTCGGTTCGGTATAAAATGAGTATTGTTCCCTCCCAACTAAATCACCATATCCTCTATTGGAAAATTAAATGTTTGACATCCTAGTTATTTGAAATTCACTTAAAACAGGGTTTCCACACGGTCTTAAAAAGTTTAATATTTAGAAACCCAAATTGTAGATTTAAAATGTCACTTTTCTGACAGTATGATGTAGGTTGTACATTTGATTCTTTTGACATCTCTGTGGTGGTTGAAACTTTTGCAGTATTCACAATGAAATATTTTGTGCCGTTGACTGATCAACGATGGCATTAACCACAGAACCGAGCTGTTCAAATCCCAACTGAGACCCATCTGTTTCTAACCTGCTTCTCAAACTTGGTTTCACTCCACGTCCAGTTTGATTAGCATACTTTTTATTTCATAATGGCATGTCAAATCTGACAGTCACTGTATTTGAATCTTCTCCTTGGAACCTGTGAGCTGATCATGCGGAATATTGAAATGGGAACATGTCTGAAATAAATCCATTGTTGAATATTACGTTTGTAAAACAGAAGCTCAATGTATTTTTGTTAGTGTTTGTTTTCAGTGATTCAAGTCAAATCTTTTTTTCAAACAGGTGATTCCACCCCGAGGAAGAACATCTTTTAAAATAATTTTCTTCCCAACTGTGGAGGGCAGTGAAGAAATCTCTTTATTTATTAACACATCAAACCATGGGGTTATATCATACCAGGTGAGTTTTAGTGAACCATACGTTCACATTTTACCCTACTTTACATAAGCACAGAGGGCTTTTCTATACCTTTTGATGGAACAGTCAATATGCAATAAAGTAGAGACCAGAGTTAACCAGAAGAGGTTTTGAAGCTCGCTGGATGATTTTGAGATTGACTTAATAGGTATGAGAACTCAGATGAAGACAGAGCATCTTATTTATGCATGATCTAACGTTAATGTATCATTACCTCAATACAGTAATCCCTTGTTCATCGTGGGTATTGCTTGTATTCCTTGTTTTTACAAGACTCTTGAGGATTTGAAAAGCTGATGCATGCTGTACAACAATATTTCCTTTTTTTTATAATAAAGGACCTTTTACAGTTGATTGCACTGCTAAGGGCAGGCCTCATGACTCTTCTGATGGCAACGCTGTTTCATTAAGCACCTCTTCTTCCACTAGTCTTCTCTCTTCCTCTCGGCGGAGGCAGTCGCATATTTCTCCTCTTCCTTATCTCTGATCCTGCTGGCTCTGTGTTTGACTGTCTGTGAGAGACTCTCGTTGCCCTGCTCTCCAAATAAAAGCAACTATGGATCTGATCAACTGGTCTCTGAATGCAATTGACACCATTTTTTCGACAAGTATCGTGGGTTCAGGGGAGCCCACCTGCTGGCTACACGATGGACTCCTGGGCAAAGTGGCGCATCGTGTGCCTGGCTGCCCTGTCCCTGGAGGATGTCGAAGACATTTGTCTAATGGGACCTGTGATAACTGGGATTCTGCTGATCGGAATAACTCTTGGCTATCGGCGATTGTCAAAGGCTGTCAGTGCTCAAAACCCCATTAAGCTGACCGGCTGGAATGAAATGTTTTCTGGACTTAAATCTGTCAGGACTCATTGAGTGGTCTGTGACCGCAAATTGGATATAATCAAGAAGAGAGTAACAGCTACGCAACGGATGTTGGATAAAATGTAGAGCGGTGATGGACAGTAAAAATCTGTGGAAATTTACAGATTTAGACCCAAAATCAACTTCTCTAAAATCTGGCTTTCCCTCATCTCCTCTGGCCTTAAAAGTAATCAAGGAGTCAAATTACTCCCCAGAGAGAGCGAGATAACGAGACACTATGCATTACTCCTTCTATCTTCAGTGTCCCACTTCAAGGACACACACCTCCGCAAGCTTCTCCCAACTGCTGTAATCTGAATGGGCCATGAGTACAGTGCCATTAATGGCAGCAGGAAAATGTTGGCTGTTGACAGCAGTGGTACCCTGACCCTACCCCTTCCTGCAATGTTTTTTTCCCCTGTATTATATCTATATGTGCTTGGATTGCAATGGCTTTTTTTTAACCTGCTCCACACTGCCCTCTGAATCCAATGTATGCCCATTTCTCTGTTTCTCTCTTAAATGCTACATCTCAACATTGGCCTAACCTCACCTTGTCTTTGTGGCCAGATGGGTCTTATTTCACTGCATGTAACAGTGTATGTGACAAATAAAAGCTACTTACTTGTCTCCCGTAAAAAATCATATGCTCACCAAATGAACTCGCAATGCTCTGAGTCTGAGGTAGACTATCACAATATGCCGAAGGATAACTGATAAATGAACTTTATCTGCTCACATTTGATACTTGAATCACGTGACCAGTTGATTAATTGCCATTAGTCATTTGCTTGGTATCTTGAAGAACGGCAGTGGAAGGTCGTGCATTATTTCATGCATTTAAGTGCTCAAGGAATTTACAATTTGTAGGATTAGTTTCCAGGCATCTGTGTGCATTTTGAATTTGCTAAAATACTCACCCATGCACCAAAAGATGTCATCCAGCCCTTATTTTCATCATTGAGTTTCTGCTGTCCAGAAGGGATGTGGAAGACCACAGGAATAGTTTGGCTCTTATAAATGCTATAAATCTGTAGATGTTTAATTGAGAAAGGTGTATTCTTACCTCGTGCAATATTGTGTCATTCATCTTCAATGATGGCAGTCTTCTAGTAAGAGGTATATAATTCAGCAGCCTTGCTTTTATTAACTTAATATGAGCTTCAGTGTGAAGGGAACAATGGCCAAATAAAATAATCTTATTTAATAATAATCTTCAATAATAAATTAATGCAAACAAGTAGAGATCGACCGATATTGTTTTTTTTATTGCGGATGCCAATTATTAGAGGTCAGGGTCAGCCGATGGCCGTTAGTGCTGCCTTTTTTTTCTCTGCTATTCTTTGTGCTGATATCAGAATGATTTTGCCTTCGTTTTCTGTACACAAATATAGAATATGCAAATATATAAATATACAAATAAGTGGATGCACAACACTTTTGAACGAAAACCATCATTTAATTAAACAGTGACTTGAACTGCACAAAATAAATAAGAACAACTTTATAAGTAAAAAATAAATTAAACTGAAATATATTTATAAAAAAATTTCTAATTGTTAACTATTAAAAATCACACAACCATCAGACCGCATCTACTAAACAGAAGAAACATCTATAGTTAGCATTTCAGTAGTTTACCTTAGACCACCTTAAGTCTACAATTGCAAGAATACAATAACTATTTAGAATATTCACTAATATGTTCTTTGTTTTGTTGTTAATGGATTGCTTCAAAGTTACAAACCAAATTACCATACTCTAGTGATTAAACTATAAATAATAAACACAGCATGCTGCACAGATTTGTAGTTTGTATGCAAGGACAGTGCAAAACCCTCAGACAGGTTTATTGCGATAACATTTAACATATAAATAAATTCAGTCGTCAGAACTCATCACTTGATTTATTATTGTACATATCATATCCAGATCACAACAGAAGTCGTTGCTATAGAGCAGCTCTATACCTTGTTCTTAAACAAGCTAAATGTAGAAAAATAATAATACGGTTTGAAATACACACACACACACACGTCTGCATGTGTTTGTGTGTTTTGCTTGCATGAACACGTTGTCGCACATGCAGACATGTGCCGGATATAGAGCCGTTTTGCTCACTGTTACTCATTGCTAGCTTAATAGATTGAACACCATTGACTACGCTAGCTTAGCTAACGCTAGTGATGCCGGTTTAGTGCTTTTTGCTTTTTTTCTTTCACTAATGTAAAGCAACTCTTCATAGTTTACTATAAAGATATAGTAAATATATGGCCATGAGACTTTGACATCACAATTTAAGCCATACCTTTATCTCCCAGGACTATAGTTGAATCTTCTTTTGGCTTAGGGTCCTTCACATGCGGCAGCAGCACGATCTGCCGCACCAATAACTGTCTGCGGATGTGCCTGACTTTAAATCTCCGCTACTAAACACGGATATCGGCAGAAGCCGATATATTGAAAAATAGCAATAATCGCCATGTTATATTGGTGGCCGAAGAATCGGTCGACATCTACCAACAAGTGACGCAGGATAGTTAATTTACCTTCTCTTCTATAGAATGCCTTTACTGTGAAGTTTGTATTGCAAACTTTTTGTATTTTTTCTTAATTTTCTTTCTTTCCCTCACAGGTTTTTGGGGTTGGTGTCCATGGCGAATCAGAGAAGGACGTCCAAAGAAAAGCTAGCTTTCTGGTGTTTCCTCAAATACAGAGCATTAATCTAACACAGACTCAGGCAAGTACTATGCATGTACTATACACCCATGATCAGATGAATACGCAATTTCAAGATCAAGTTCTACTTATTCCTTTGCTGTATCTTTTGTTTACCTTTAGCCTTTTTTCTTTGTAGACCTTACATAATATATATAATTTGAATATCATAATTATACTCTAATTATATTAGCAAGTTCATTTAAGTGATACTTTCAAAAACGTGCACACATTCATTTCACATAGACTGATATATTTATTCATTTATTTCTAGTCATTTTGATGATTTTAACTGACAAATACTAAAAATCCCCAAATCAGTATCACAGAAAATAAAATACTGCAAAGACGGTTGGTGCTACACTCTAATTAGCTAATTACCGTATTTTTCGCCGTATAAGATGCACCGGCATATAAGACACACCCAATTTTAAATGAGGAAGATCTAGAAAAAAAGATTCTGAACCCAATACTGTAGTAAAATATTTAATATCAACTGTGTAAAAGTTAACAGCAGTTTAAGAACAATTATATGCCAAACATGAACAGTCAGTAAAGTCAGTAAAAGTAACAAAACAAGGCTGTAATGTTTTTATTCGAACCCCAATAATTCAGAAATGAGGAAGGACAGATCCACGCAGTCATTGTCAGCACTTTCTTCCTCACTGGTGTCAAATAAGATGTTGTCTTCTGTTCCATCCAAGGCATTACTAATGCCACACTTCTTAAATGAAACAATGTCCTCCTTCACGGAGTCCTACGCGCTATGGTAGGATCGACGAGCAGAGATGGGCGATGACGTCAGTGCGCACCGCCGGGTAAACAAATATGGCTGACGACTCCAGAGCTAGGCTGAAGCCGCGGCCTCTCTTACGCCTCTCCTACGGCCGTGACCGTAGTGGTTTGCGGTTTAAAATCAAAGCCGGAGTATGTGTTGGAATTTGCTGTTCATTTCCCTCGTTCGTTTCAGATGTGTAGTGCTTTATGATCTTTATTCTCAGCCAATAATAATCAAGGAACTGGAACTTGTTAGGGAATGGATTTATTTCTCCATGTGCCACAGGGAATGGATCACTAAAATAATGCAATAAACCAGAATGAGGTAACACCATTAAAGGAAAAATAGATATCAATAATGTCCAAACATACGATATTTCAAACATAACAATTTACCAAATTAACACACAATCCAAGTGAAGCAAACTCATTCCAACTGAACTTAGGACATACAGCACACTTGAAGACAAACATAAAGGGCAGCAGCCTTTTATAGCCACCTGAGTGGAATAATGTATGCACAGCATCATGGGAAATGTAGTGATTAACTGGATATATTGGGAATAAAAGGTGAAATTGACAGAGTTGCAACAGTATGCAGGTGGATTTGGTGAGGATTGTCCTGGGAGAAGGGACATTGGTGGTATTATTTTTGATCATCAGAGTAGTACAGAGGCTTATATCTGCTGCTAATGAGGCAAGAATAAAAGGACCTGAGATTTATTAGCCTGAATTCATTCTTGCCTCCTGAATCTTCAGTTTTTTTCACCCATAATGCCCGTCCCTATTCGCTTGGATGTCCGTTTAGATTCATGTTTGCTTCACTTCTTCACAAAAGTGCTACTTCAGTTTTACTGAGGGTTACATCTCTGAGCTAGACCTTAAGCTCTTAACTGAAGCCACCATCAGAACAACTACCACTGCCATCTGTTCTAGATCACACTGCATGTGTGTTCTGCTGCCGTTTGGGATGCATAAACAGGTTTAAATATAGACTTACTTTTGTTACAGGGGCCACATTTGAAACAAGCTCTATGTTTAGATCAGGCCACTGCTGCATATTTACTTTGTGACAATAGGGCTGATCTGAGAACCAGCTGAACGAGACTTTCATGCTAAACAAACTGAACCATCTCTCAATAAAGAAGATATGGAACAGCTTGCACTGGGGCTAGGCCTGGTGTGCTGTTCTGTGTTTATACCAAAATAACATTATCAAGTTAATCATTAATAATCTATATAACAGGAGTATCAAATATAAACCTGAAACTTCTGGTCTGGTCTGGTAAAGTACTGGTCTTATTCAACAACAAACTCCCAACAGCAACTTCAGAACTCTAAGCAAAAATATGTTAGGTAGACCTTTTAGTGTGCTGTGTCCTATTGAAGAATAGTGTATATTACAGAGGAAAAGCCAGGGGGAATATGGTTGCATTGAGAGAAACATATAGTTGTCTAATCCTTAATATATTAAACAGAAGGTTACCTAATTAACTTTGATTTGTTTATTAGTATATTACTGTATATGTTGCTAATATAGCGGTAATATCCCATGCCATAAGCCTTTGGTAAATGATGCGCCAAATAGCACGTCCTGATTTCCATCCCTGTGCAACATTTCCGTTAGACACGGTGGCATGGGAAAAGGGATGCTTGTAGGCCGTCTGCGGGACTTTGGCCCTATACTATACACAGGAGCAGAATCGAGAAATTGATATCCATGGCATGGCAGTGATAACCTGTCTTGGTTATCTGAGAATCATATTCTGGTGAGAATGGCAAGACTGGTTATCACTGACATTCCTCATTGCCGTTAAAATAATAACTTGATCCCAAGCCAGGATGGAGAGTGAGGGGAGGAGTGGTAATTTCAGGATTTAGCACAATACTCTTTTCTTTTTTATCAATTAGCCCTTGCTCTCCGTTTGCACATTCATGTGAGGTGAAGGGGTATCCCATTCCACAGGGGAGGGGCGTTGATGCAATTACCCCATTGTGGGACAAATAAAGGTTTCTTGACTTGACTTTACAAAGGGTTGTGTTGCCTCGAGCTAAAATTTACAGCAAAGGGCTTTGGCCCTGTCCACACATACCTGGTTATTTTTGAAAACACCCACCAATATCTGAAAATGCTACTGGCTTGGTTTTTGTGTGTATTCGTAAAACGGTTTTCCTGCGATTTGTGTCAGGGGTGCTCTGTGCTTGCCTACACTGCTTTGTGTACAAAGACCAGTTTAATGGCGAATGAAACAAGGACTGGAGGTACAGGATTACATGCAGATCCTGTGTTTTTACAAACTCACTGCTGAAAACACCTGTTTTGCACTGCTGTCATTGTGACCGTAGAGAAAAGACCCTAAGTCATTGCGATTTAATAAACATTTTTTTAAATTACAAAAATTTTTGTTGTAGTTTATATTTCATCTCCAGTGTCTAAATAAAGGTCTGCGAAACACAAAAATAGCTTGTTTCTCAGGAACAATCCACTGTTATTAGCACTATAAAACTGTTACACACAACTTGTGTTTGATGCATTTTTGGGTTGTTTATATGTTCCAAATTGGGGCAGTAAGTGGTGGAGTTGATTGTCTTATAAGCGGATGGTTGGTCCATTCTGCTATTGGGCAAGCATGAAGTAACCTTGGGCAAGCCACTTCGCCCACATTGCCCTGTATGGATGTGTGTAACTAGCGGCGTGTATTTGGTGGTAGGAAGGTTGTAGGTACGAAATGACAGCCACGTTTTGTCTGATTGCCCCGGGCAACCAAGGTAACTTATCACTACCGGTGTGTACATGAATAAAAGTGTAAAGCATTATTATTATTATTATTAAATGTTAAAAACTGCATTTGCTGGTCCTTAACAATCAGTTGGCTTCGTAAGGGGTGTCCCAATTCACAGGGTTATATCAGCTTCAGTCGATGTCCTTCCCTTGTATTCTATATTTTTGTTTTATTGTGTATATGGCACGTCACTTTGCCTCATCACTGAAGCTTCCATGAAGCTTATGCTGGTATTTAATGGCTTTGAAAAGATGACATTGGGCTCATATTTAGAAATCTGCTATTTTTCCACTATTATTAGCTTTGGTGCACATTGGGTGAAAGGGAGGACACTTCTTGCAGGTTTCCCCCGACACATTCATAGCTATGAGGAATTTAGGGTAACTGTTTGTGTCTATGAGAATGGATGCAAACATCCTTTAGCTGAAGTTAATGGTTTATAGATCAATGTTCAGTTGAAATAATTAAATGTATTGTAAATATGTCTGTTTTGGGGCATTGTTTGGTCGCTGCAGCTGTAAAGCACTAGTACCTAAAGTACTAATTTTAATCTTTTTTTCTCTTCAGGAAGGTGCTTCTAATATAACTATTTTAGGTCTGCTGCTTGACTGCAGTTTGCCAAAAATCAACAATCAACCGCAGGTAAGTATTTCACTAAATGCCAAAACGATTGCTTTCATTTCTTCAGATTTTGCTGTTATTTGAGGGGGGCTAGACTTCAAGTTTCATATGTGGGGCTCAGGTGGAATATATTTTAATTTCTAAATCATTTTAACATGTGATTGTGACGTGGCTTTGCACCTGTTTAATCCTACCGTGACCCATTGAACCCAATCTCTATTGAACTTTCTCTGGGAAAAGGGGGCATTTCACCCAATCAGTCAATATTTTTAGGAAGTATTTTCTGAATAAAACCACAGATGTTTATAAAACGGCGACATGGTGGCGCAGTAGGTAACTGCATATAGGGGGGGGGTTACCATACAGGAAAAAAATGTAAATGCAGATCCAGAGCGTGTGCAGTAGTGCTGCGCAGTTCAGGTATTTCTACAACCCACAGACCCCACTTTTATGAACTTATTTGTGCTGCACCAATGTGTATTTTTAAAACCTGCCCGTGCTGCACCCCGACCATTAAACAGACATATTAGGCATTGTAATGTGATGGCAGTGCTGATTTGATTTGCCATAAAGCCTACTCCTCTTTGCTCGATCTTTCCTCTCAGAGTTGGGGGTTTGTGTCTGATGAGGGCAGAATTGCACTTCAGATCAGTCTTCGTGACGGAGGGGAAAGGCCACCCCACCTCGAGAAGCTCAAGCCGTATGTGCTGGAGAATATTGTAGTGCTGCTGATCCTCCCTCCACCAGAAGAGGCTGTTGGTAGGTTTTGTACTATTAGAAAATGTGTTGTTTTACTTTATTCCACTGGGATACCGGGAGTCAACCAAAAATGTTTAAAAAAATTAAATCTGGGCTTTACGGGTCTTACAAATTAAACCTGTGTAGTGTCTGAAAAGTACCGACTGCTTGTTGATGCTCTAAGGCACATGTGTCAAACTCAAGGCCCGCGGGCCAGATGTGGCCCGCCATGTAATCTAATGTGGCCCGCGAGAGCTTAAAAGTTTTGAGTGTCTTAAAAAAACAAAACAAAAAAAACTACATTTCCCACAATGCCTTTAGCAACAGTGTTTCCGCATCCGTAAGAGTTTTTTGAGACATCTCTCACACCACACCTCTGATTTCTCAGGCTTAAATAAATTTTAAGATGTGAAATGAACACAGCTAATAGTTAGCAAATAAGCTAGTTCTTGAGCCTGATGATAAAAGATGATTTTTTTTTGCCAAACAAATTACAAAATAGCTTTTTTTCTTTATTCACTTGGACAGTTTGATCCTTCATTAATGGAGTTATGTGGGTTTTCATAAGCTGACAAAAATCAAAAGGATTTATATTAGAACAAGCATACAATTGTTTCTATGGAACTGAATTGTCACTTGAATAAGTTATAAATAATGAGTTATTTAACATTAAGGAGTAGGTTACATTTATTTTACATTACATTCAATTACATTGTTTTACATTTATAAGTTACATCTGGCCCTTTGAGGACAGCCATTATGCTACTGTGGCCCTCGGTGAAAATGGGTTTGACACCCCTGCTCTACTGCATGAAAACATTTAGATACAATGCAGTTAAATGTCTGATGTGCGGAAACTCTTCAGAATTGTTCTAGACTATTTTTTTATTTGTTTGTCAAGCAGAGTGGTTTCTACAATGATTTTTAAAATTACATTTGAAATTTTTAAAACTCTTTTTAAGTGTTTCAAAAAATTTTGCCTCGTTTTTGGAGGTTTGACAGTTTTTTTTGTTTGTTTTCCAAACATTTGTTAAGCACATGCACCCCTTACATTTAACATTACATTTAACTTAATCATTTAACAAACCTCAAACCGCTTCATAACGTAGACTCCAACAGAGAAGAGCATGATTTTATACACATTTAACATGGGTTGATTACTTAAAATAATACAAATAAACTACAAATATATTATTTTTTATGATCATGTTATTACCACTTCTTTATTTCTAATAGGTTGCATATATACAAATGTAAAATCTGCTGAATTTTGTTTTTTGAACACTCGGTTCATTCTTATTCGCAGCTTCTTTATATTCTATGGGTTGAGACTGCAGCAGCTGATGTTTGCATGAACTTTTACATTTCTGATGGATTTCAGGTGTTTTTGTCATGTTTTGAGTGCCATTTCACACTTCTGTATATATTTTTGTGGCATGTGGTGAAAATGTTAGTGCTCAAAAAATAGAATAGCACCAAGCTTTTCCTGACATTTTGCTCTTTCTTTTCCACAGCAGATCCCAGGATTGGAGTGTTCATGTTGAACTCCGGGGTGAAGAAGCTCTTTGTTAAGGTATACATCCCTACATTAATGCTGGCGTGCTAGATCTAAGACGATGTCGATAATTGTGTCTTACTTGCTTTTTTCAGGAGGTTGGGCTTTTATGGAGAATGGACAGCAGTGTAGAACTAAACAATGTTCTGCTCAGGCCTTCGGCCACTAATTTTACTCCAGTGGCTTCAATCTTCTGCAAAAGTGAGTGCAACATCTTGCTTTTTTCTGTCATCATTGCTTGACTATTAATTTTATCTTTGTTTCACAGGCTCTCTGTCAACTAAAAGTAAAAGGTGTCAAAGACAATTCCATTTGAAAGTTTTAACAAACAGAACTGTGAATTTGTATCCACTGCTAGGAAGCACAAACAGGTTAGTGTTTCTCAACTTTATTCTGCTTTAAACAGCTTCTATGCCATGATTGTTTATAATTATTTTTATTAATATGATTATTAAGTTTGCCATCATTTATAGATTTTTTTTAATTTATTTTGTATTACGTATTTTACATAACCTTTTACGTTAGACTGGTCTCCGATTTTTGACCACAATTTGGTTGATTTAAAGTGTAATTCAAAAAGAATACCACAGCTTTGAAAGTCCAGCAGGAAGGGTCACCACCACATTGGCCCTTATCTGCCCGTGCCTATTTGAATAAAAGGTATGCAATGGATCTGCCCCCAGGTGACAGAGCACTTCATCACTGGCCTCCAAGAAGCCCTGACCTCATACCCTGATTGCTTTCTTTTGTTATAAGCTACAGTGATAGAACCAGCTCTACCAACAACATTGAGGATCTAAAAGAAGGAATAACTATCCAAATAATCTATCCAAACCGAGATGCTACAAAGAGTCTGGAACGAGTTCAAGTATCTTGTCCCTCAAGTGTTGGGAGAGGCTCATTTTGAAAGTCTATAAACCTGTTTTCTACTGAAAGAAACTATCTAGGTTTCTTGCGTAACCCCACTTTCCCTGAAAGAGGGAACATAGACGTATGTTGGTTAGGGGTGTAACGGTACGCTAAAATCGTATTGGGTTCGGTACAGTGTCTTGGAGAGTTCGGTTCATTAGGTTCGGTACAAAACAATAAGAACTTACATAATCTTTATTTTGAAAAGCTGCCAATACACAATAGAATTCTTGCATAAAATAAATAAAAGTGACACTTTTGGGTGATATTTTAAATAAATTGCACTCTTTATAAAGAAAAGCACATTTTTTTAACCTCTTAAGCCCGAGAGTCCCCGGTACCGGGGACTTGCCCCCTTGTGCGTTACATTTTCACTCATAGCTCACTAACCCTGAGAATAACCCACACATATTAAATACTGTTGTGTTCAGCGGAAACTCCTCTAAAAACGTATCTAATTCAATTTCATATCCGTTAACCACAGCTCGAACGCCATGCAAATAAACAACAACATGTCCGGAGTATAATTCATGACCACGTTTTTGTTTATGTGCGATATGTATCCACAATATAAACGGAAACATCAAAACCATGGCATCAAATGAAAGCTAACAACCAGCTGAATCCAGCGATATGCAACTCATTTACATTGCATGAAGTATTTCAGAGCAGGGAGCGAAAGTTCCACGAAAAAACGCCAGCGAAAACCAAGCAAGCATGTAAATCTTGTCTTACCTTTGCCGTTTTTTCAACAAAAAGTTATTTCCATAGCAAAAAAAGTCTTGTTGTTATGTCCGGTCGATAGCTTCGCGCAAACGCCATTTTAGATTTTTTCTGTTGCTCCGTGGCCTCATGACGTCACCAAATATGGAATGACTCCCCGTGCGTAAGAGGTGGTCTCTCCACGCTGCGCGTCGTGTGATTCGTTGGCGATCCCGTCAGTCTCAAAATGGTTGATCTCATTGGCTTCCTCAGAATCAGAGCTTTCCAGCGATATATAAAGCTCCCGGATTGGACAGATGGTCGGGGGGTAGGGACACGCAGAAGCTCGACGTTAAAGCGTTTGTGAGTGAAAGGTTCCCAAAAGCGCAGCAAGATGGGGTAAATGAGCTTCCACCTCCCTTTTACAGCATTTCTTTAGGAGTTTTTTTTGCTGAAATCATGTCCCGTAAGCAAGAAAAGAAGACTATGAACGTAGCTGAAGCTTTGGACAAGATTTTTTCCATATTTCAATTATTGTGCCAAATTGTGCCAAACTGTGCCAACATGGATTACGCCTGAACTTTGTTCAATCAAAACCTTTACAGAATATTAGTTTCTTGTAGTATGAACACCAAACTTGCTACAGATGTTCTTGACATGTAGTGGTTACAATTGATTGTGTTTTTTTGCTTCGTTATAAGTAAAATAAGGAGATATTGGAGGAAACATGTGTTTTTTTTTTAGGCAGAGTTCATTTTTTGGCCATTCCAACATCAATTACTCTTACCCAGTGTTCTTGACTGTCAAATTAACTCATCCACACCACTCCCCGAGAACCTATCTTCATTTTGATACCAAGATTTGCAGTTTAGGCCTTGTAAAAGCTGAGAAATGCCTTAAAAAGTAAAAGTATAGGATTTTCGGAAAATAGGCCTCAGGGCTTAAGAGGTTAAATAAAAAATGAAATACTGCAACTAATTAGGATGGATAGGATAGATGAACCTATCCACATTTTCTGAAGAGAGCACAGATCTGGTTGCAGTGACAATATCTCCAGCAGTAGAAAATGTTAGATGTGTTGCCTGCCCGATCTCCGTGGAACAGTGTCGGCATACAACTTTAAATTTATCCACTCGTCTATCCCCGTTATGTATTTTAACAGAGAAGCCAAAGTGTTCCCAAACAGGAGACCGTAGTGAAGTGTCTTCAAGCGCTGGCTTCTCTTTCACTGTGTCCATTTCTCACAGCTACTTGTGCAGCTCTACTGTGTGTCACTCAATAGCGTCCGTGCGGAAACTCGCCTAGGAACATTGTTCCGCTGCGCTTAATATCACGCTAATAATAGATTCATATCATTTAATAAAAATACCGAAACGGTACGCAAGTGTACCGAACCGAACAGGCCGTACCGAAACGGTTCAATACATCCCCGTGAACCGTTACACCCCTAATGTTGGTGGAAAAGCGATTGATTGGGAATGACTTTCCATGGGAGAGACCCTGCTGAACTTTTAAACATGGGCAAATTGATTTGCGGGCGTAGGTGATGAGAAATGAGCTGGGTATAAAATTGGGGGTGAAACTATGCTCATTCTAGGATTTTCCAAGGAGCCGAACCCACTTACAGAACTTCTCGGCACCTCAGATCATTGACTTCCAGGGCATGGATAAGGGATACATCTTTAAGGGAATGTGGGGTTACACAAGTAACCTGTGAAAACTGTGTAACGAAATGGGGTCATACTAGCCTCCTGTAAAGGGTGCTGTATGAGATACACAGAAGGGAGTGCCTGGGTAGGGACTCCCAAATCCGGACCCTAGTTCTCTAGGGACCAGGCCCTAAGGCAAAGCCCCCATACAGAACCTGGGAGAACTGACTGCTCTACTCAGTCAGATGCCGAAGGGGGAGGAAAAAAGAACCACCAACAGGGTGTTGGAATACATGACATACCTCTCCGGTGAAGGAGGGTACTGCAAGCCACACCCACACTTTCCCATAAGGGTGACTGCCACCACTAAGGACCACAGAGGGAACAGAGCCCAATCAAGATATAAACCTGTTGACCAGCCCGTAGCTCTGAATATGTTGGTGAGTGAGAGCCCCCAAGCCAGAGTCCATGGAGCGAAACTGCTGCACATGGAGTGGGCCCTTATCTGAAGAGGGCAGAGTTTCTCACACCCCTAGTAAGCAGCTGACTAACAATCACAATCCAGTGGGATAACCAGTGTTTGGAGACTGCAGACCCACGACGCTGGCCTCCTGTGAAGAGCTGCTGAGAGTTGGGAAATTCACAGGTTCTGTTCGGGAGACCCGAAGGGTTCGAATGGACACAAGGAACTGTAGGGCCATAGCTGACTAGTAGAGGGCGCTAATGCGTGGTCGAGAGACCTTACCACAGAGGTGGTAGAGGCTTGGGGTACATCGTGGGCGGGTATGCCATACACGACCAGAAGTCTGGCCGCGGGTGTCTAGTACAGCAAGGTGACCTTGAGACCCAGTTGGTTTAAGTGCCGAAGCACCTTTCCCAGGTGTTCGATGAACTGTTCCCGAGACTTGGCTAAAGAAGCCAGGCCAGCGGAGGTCGCCCGAGCGATCTTCGTGCAGCCAGCAGTTCCTTCAGACACGAGCGCCTGGCAGAATTCTGAGCTCCTCCTGCCCCTTTAGAAACAATCATCTAGCTGCGAAGACATTGAATCAGAGGGCCCAGGCAGAAACGAACATGACCGCGGCGACCGAGAACACTGCGGACACTTCCTGGTTTGGATCAGCTGCGATCCTCGAGGAAGGCAGTCTGAAGCCAGAACCAAGATTGCACCCCTTCTGATGCTGTGTCACTGACAGCAGACTGCTAGCAGAGTCTACAAAGCACTGTTTAATGCTGGAGCACTAACGGATTCTTCAGCAGACAGGACAGAACGCATGCTCGATGAATAGGGTGGCTCCAGGGATCGCCTGATGCCGCTTGACCAAAAAACATCAAGCCGAAACATAGACTCACCCGATGCTGAAGCACTGGTGGTTAGGCTCGAATAGCATCTCCTATACTTCACGTGTGCTTCAGCAAAGCAAACGCTTACGCTGCATGAGAGCAATGCAGGCATGTTTGATCACAAATAGTCTACATGCATCTCGTGGCCGTCTTTCAACGGAGTAATCCCTCACAACCAGGAATATTGCAAGTTTTGCTCATCGTGTCATGAAAAATGGACAGGCTAGATGACAAATCTATGAGAAACACTGAAACAGTCTTGGCTGAAAGGATCAGAGCGGTACGGTGGCTTGCTATCTGGGCTAGCAGAGGACAACACTGGAATGCTAGGTAAACAACTTGCTTATCAGTTCAGCACTAGCATCGAAGTAGGAGAGATACTTACAGATTGCTAATCACCTACGCCCGAAAAATCAATTTGCCCCCTTTTTCAAAAGTTCAGCAGGGTCTCTCCCATGGAAAGTCGTTCCCAATCAGTCCACCGACATACGTCTCAGGAACCGACTGAAACAGAACAATGTTCCACCATGTTTCTTTGACTAAATGCAAACATGACTAAATATTTTCAAAGTTGTCATTCTTTTCAATCACCCTGTATTTTTTTCATTTGTTTACTGAATTTCGAAAACATTTGTAAACATTTCTTTTGTTGTGTAGTATTGAGATGTATTAGCAGGATTTGGTGGTGCCTAAAAACAAAAATGCGTCTTTCTCCAAAACCTGATCATCACTAAATCCTGACTCTAGTATAACATACTAGACCTCCTTTCAGATTGATTGATGCACATGCAAGATGAAAAAAACTCCTTGACTGGTTTACAATATGAACTTATTTGACCTTAAAATTAGTGTTTTTTTTTTTTTTTTAAAGCGGATGTGGCTCAGAGGAGTGAAGAAAATGATTTGATTTATTATTTGGCGTGTTTCAGAGAACACACAGTCTCATTGTTGATGGTTTCTCTCTGTTTGTTTCAGATGGTCTGACCCTTCAGTTCAGCTCAGACAGAAGCAGAGGGGATCGGAATTTGTGGAGCTCTGGCTTTCCAACAGTTTTCCCTTCACCATCACTAACGTCTCCCTGTCCCCCAGACAGAAACTCTTCAAGGTAATGTTTATGTATTACAATGGCTTCCTTTGAGGTCCTGTTAATGCTTTTGTCACACAAAAAAAAAAATACATCTAAAGCATCACAACACCTGGAAGTCTCAGGAGAACGGTTCCACTCCTCACTTGTGGATATCTCTAAGAAACGAAGGTGGTCAGCTATGAACGAATGAGATGCCAGGGAGCTACATGGAGCTGCTCCTTTTCAGTCATGCCGTTTTTAACCACTGTGAGTGATTCACAGAGCACAATCCTTGTTTGATTATGGTCTCTGGTAATCATTACAGTGGGAGCATAATCAAACAGCTGCAGATGGTGTAGTCATGAAATAAGCTGGGATACTTATCGAGCTTAATTATTAGGGGTTTAACGGTTCACGGGGATGTATTGAACCGTTTCGGTGCTGACTGTTCGGTTCGGTACACTTGCGTACCGTTTCGGTTTATTTTTTAATTAAATAATATAAATGTATTATTAGCGCGATATTAAGCGCAGCGGAACAATGTTCCTAGGCGAGTTTCCGCACGGACGCTATTGAGTGACACACAGTAGAGCTGCACGGGTAGCTGTGAGAAATGGCAACAGAGAAAGAGAAGCCAGAGCTTGAAGACCCTCCCACCTCACTACGGTCTCCTGTTTGGGAACACTTTGGCTTCTCTGTTAAAATACATAACGGGGATAGACGAGTGGATAAATTTAAAGTTGTATGCCGACATTGTTCCACGGAGATCGGGCAGGCAACACATCTAACATTTTCTACTGCTGGAGATATTGTCACTGCAACCAGATCTGTGCTCTCTTCAGAAAATGTGGATAGGTTCATCTTTTTATCTAAAAACTTAAAACTTGAATAGTTAGTTTTGTTGATATATAAGCTGAAGCTGTTGCTAGTGTTAAAAGTTTTCAGGTCCTAACTAGTTGCAGTATTTCATTTTTTATTTAAAAAAACTGTGTTTTTCTTTATAAAGAGTGCAATTTATTTAAAATATCACCCAAATGTGTCACTTTTTATTTATTTTATGCAAGAATTCTATTGTGTATTGGCAGCTTTTCAAAATAAAGATTATGTAAGTTCTTATTGTTTTGTACCAAACCAAATGAACCGAACCGAACTCTCCAAGACACTGTACCGAACCCAATACGATTTTAGCGTACCGTTACACCCCTATTAATTATACATTACCGGATGTTAATCATTGTGCTGCCTTTTCTCACATCTGCACTTGAATGTATAGGGTATATCTGCTTTTCAACCAAAAGTAGATTATAGAAAGTTTTTTCCTGATCATATATTTTTCTCCAAAACCAAATGCGTGCGTTAACCTTTATAATAAATTTTCTTTCATAAAACAATCCAGTCTGATGATCCCATAGCTGCTGTTGCATGGGAATCAAAACGATGCTCATCTCAAACCCCAGATTTGTTGTGAGAGACAGGACCACCTAGCGTCATGTTGCTCAATCTTTCCATGATAAGAAACTGACTTTCTCCTTGCTTGCAGTTCGTCACCCAGTTTTTAGTGTTCCTGTAAGAATGGCAAAGGCTGTCACGGCTGATATTTATTTCATTTTAATAAAGTACAACTCTTAACAATAAATGTTTATCTCTGAAGTAGGGCTGAACGATATTGGAAAAAAATTATATTGCGATATTGAGAGCCATCCAGGCTAAAGTCAATAATTACATATTAATAATTTCACTAATAAGCAAGCTTCATTACAAGTGACAAAAAGGTCACTTAATATTTTATTGCAAAAAAAAAATACCTTAACCTATTGTGCATCAACTCAAAAAGTTTTGTTTGAACAGGACTTTTACAGATTATTTTATTTACAAAGGTCCGGGTTTGTTTGTTTTTCTCAGCTGTGGAATATTGTAGAGTAGTTCCTGTCCAGCTGAAGACAGAACCCAACCTTGATACAGGAGGTTTCCCCTTCATCAGAAAAAATCTCTATAAATATATTACATCAGATTAGATTTATCCAAAAGAAACCCTTGTGTTTCTATAAGAAAATTAGCAAAAGATAAAAATAAATTAATGAAGCAATATATTGTTGGAATCAAGAGCATGAGCAGTTTTAAAATCAATATTACATAAAGTTAATTTATATAATGACACATTTCAAAAATGACACGTTATGTTGAAAAAAACATTATTGTTTGGAATAAACCCTGTGTATTAAAACTTTTATTACATATGACTGTGATTGAACAATTCACAAAACTCATAGGGGGCTCTCGATGATGGTGTAAACATCTTCTTTCACTATTTACAAGTGTTTTCACACTGAAATCTAACTCTTTAGTGTGCCAAAAACAGAGGAAGAATGCGAGGAAATAAGGAAAAAAAGACGCATGTGCGCGAATGCGGAATAATAATCACAGACAGAACACGGTAAAACAGTTAAATCTAACTCTAATAAACCTATTACTACTATTATATACAGTATAAATATTATATTTACAGTGAAATCTCTTCTAAACTGTTGTTAAAGTGATCACAGGAAATCAATCGCTCGTCTGTCACTGATCTCCTGGTGAAAGCTCTGTTTCTCTCTGTTTGTTGCCGGCCACAGCTTCAGTTTTAAAGGGTTCACTTCTGTTGCCGACCCGGAAAAAACGAGCTCTTTGGACTTCCGTGTTTTGACGCGTTGAAAGATTTACAAAAAAATCGGAAAAAAAATAACACAGAAAATTATAATCTATTATTATTTTTATCTATATCTATTAACGGTGTTCCCGCTCCCGTTGATTTTTATTCCCGTCCCATCCGATCACGAGATTAACAACAAAAGTTTATCCCATCCCACATAATCACACGGGAATCACGAGACCCGCTGGAAATCTCGACAAATGTCATCCTCTATGAGGTGTCACACTGGCAAAGTCACACACCTCTTCATCGCGCTTTTTTAGAACTGAATGGTTCCTGTGCCGCTGCTCACCGCTCACAATCACTGTGGAGGCACGCGGAACGTACATGTCATCCCAGCAACAAGCCATACAACAATCTCGTGCTTTGCTTCATGATGCTACCGTTGTGTTATACACCAACGGCTTCTACCCCTCATCGTATATTCCGGCATGCGCACATCACGATATCGATGTCAAAACAGAATATCGTTCAGCCCTACTCTGAAGGCATTCTTTGCTCATTTTAAGCCAGGTGTGAAAATGCTATATTTACAAATATAGTTGGTTTGTTTTTTTTCACCATCAATCTATTCATTTGACCACACATGCAACGTTTCACCAAGAATGCCAAATACATTTGTGGGGTCATAGTGATTATTTGAATATTAGTGGAGAGGTTTTCTGCTATCAAAGTCGACCTCACACCCCAGGGAAAGCAAGAACTAGTCCATTCCTTGAAATGTGCCTTTGGATAAAAATATCTGCCAAAACCACAAATGCAAATGTCATGTGCTTTTTCTGTTGATGTGTAGAGAACAGGGAGCTCTTAAACGCCACTTTCTTCATCGACTCCTGTGATGAGTTTGTCAGGTGAATGTGGAGGCGATTTTTCACTTTACACTCAGGTTTTGCCTGGCTCCTATGAAAAACAGCTAAAAGGCTCTGGGGCGTCTAGAAAAAGAACTGATATAAATTTGCTGTGAATTGTATTGTGAAAATGTTCTCATGTTATAGATGGCTCATTTTTCCAAACCTCTGAAAGTAAGCTGGGGAAGCTGGAAGCTCGTCTCTCTTCAACTACTCAGCAAATCTTTACCCATCAACCTCAGAACAACAATCCTCCTGGCCACCAGCATTGGGCTCACGCTGGAGCTTCACCTCCAAACACATCCCTCTGCCTCAAAGGTAAAACAAAGACAAACATGCATCCAGACCTTTGTGCCTCCTTTATGCTTATGGTTTATGTTATTTTCACCACGATTTTTTTCATATTATGGCATTTTTTTTGTTTGTTGTTTTTGTTTCAACATTTTTGTCTGAATTCCTCTGACAGGGAGGTGTTCTGTTTGAGTCAAATGAGGAGTGTGAACGGCTCTGTCCTCTCCGGATGTCCAGAGCAGGTGAGAAACCTTTTAAAAGTTTAAAAATAAACACAAAAACGGTCATCAATAAAACAACGTTGTTGTCTCTAATATTCATCAAAATATAAAGAACTTTCTTTTTTTTTTCTTCTTTTTTTCACCGTGTCCTGTCTCACTCAAAAGTCATTACATGGGAGAGTAAATGCTTTGTTGAGTTGGACAGTTTTATTTTCTCCAGGGGAGTAAAACACCTGGTGTGGTGTTTTCTCCTCTGGATTGGAGCATTGAATGTATGTAAATATTTATTAGTTGTGGTTCCCGCGAGTCAGTTTACATCAGTTGTGTCAGCACAAGACGGCGTTGGACTGAAAGGAGGAGTGGATAAGGGATTGGGGAAGGGTGAGGGGGAAAGGTTCATGAGTGAAAAAGAAAATTGGAAAAAATACCTACCTGAACATACCATATAAGTCTATTTTACAGTTCCTTTTGTCCCATTTGCAGTTTTTACGTAACACACATATACAGAATTTCCACCCAGACAAACCATGTCTGTTTGTTATAGTTCTTACAGTTTGTACATTCCTGCACACATACACACATGTTCAAATAGACATACACACACTGCCAATGATTTATATGGGGATAATAATGATGTTGTACATTTTATAACACAAGTCTGCTACATGAGAAGACATGTACAAAACTTATTAAAGATCATAAACTGTGAGCTGGACGAACCACATGCATTGACCTGATCCGTATCGAACGAGGACCCGCAGACATCAAATAAACAAGTGATTGTAGCACAGAGTGCCCAGGGACAGTAAACCCAACCCACAAGTGGCCGACCAACTTCCCATGTATCACCCCCACTCCTCTGTGGCCAAAGTGCGATGCGAGCTCTGACTCAGACCTGGCTCCGCAACCAGATCGAAGCAACCCGGTGGATCATTCCACCCACCGTGAGTCGACACGACCAGGGTCCCGGACTCCAGAGCCGGACCCACCCCACCTGGAACTGACAACGCCCCCAGAGAGAAATGCCCCACATCAGGGGGCGAGGCAGGGGGGGTGCCCTCCACAGCGGGAGGGCGGCCCGCCGGGGAGCAGCCATGCAGGCCCCCCGACAGCACGGGGTGGCCCCAGCAGGCCCCACCAGCAACCACCGCGACCTGCACAGCCCCCCGGCAGCAGCCCCCGCCCAGAAGAGGACAGGGAGGGAGGCCGCACCAGGTGCAGCAGAGCCACCCCCCAGCTACAACCCGGCCCCACACACACCCAGACCAGCAGCCCCAGACCCAGCCCCAGATCTCACCCAGTCATCCATCCATCCATACACCTATTCATATGCTAAGGGCGGCTAGTAACTGTCCGGTGTGCCCACGGCCACCCGGGGATCCCCGCGCCCTTGCCGACAGCGGGCGCATACCCACCCTGGATGGAAGATGGAAGCCCACCCACTCCCCATCATCTGTATGTGTTTGTGTATCTGTTGATACGGTAAGTTGCATTAAAAATGGGGAGTGATGTCTTGGAGCATTACTGTTGGTTGACGGATGATGTCCAGACACCACCCCCCAGTCCCTACGTGTCTAATATGTATGTAAAATAAGAGGGCAGTCTTCTCCGACCTAGAATTAGGGAGGGGCCACAGATCTGCAGCCCCACCCATCAGATCTGGACGAAGAGACTAGCTCTACATTCCTAAATGTAGTGTGTCCTTGCAAATGATGTATGGGGCACCGGGGGAGAGACCGGCCCCTGAAGCGGGTCAGTGCCAGATGTTATTGACCCGCTGACCCCCAGGGTCCTATGAAGGAAATGTACTGGGGGTCATGAGCGTCCCCAAGGGGGGATGCGGGCATCCAGGCGGCAATTGCCCCCCTTCCGAGCTCATCCATACTCGTTCCAAACACGCTCACACATACAATCATCCATCCACCCATCCTTACACACACACACACACACACACACACGCACGCACACATGGGATTTTCTAAGTGACTCCAAACTTTTGAACGGCTGAATCTCATTGTGCACAGGTCGTATGCAGTGGCAGGAGTCTCTTCTCTCAGAATCCTCCTCATCTCTGTGGAGGGTGGACAGTGGCCTGGCATCCGCGCTCTGCAGCCGCTGGCACTGTAGTAAAGAGATCTCCTGCAGGTCAGGATGCTGTGTGTGGTCAGTCACAGAATTCTCATTCTCTCTAATCTCAAATACATTTAACTGTTTCTTCAGGTGGCCCAGGCTTCCTGTAGATCACTCTTTACCGCTGGATTTTGGGCCCACGCCGGTCAACGGCAGTGAGGTACTTATGCATCATCAACAACCTTTTGAATTCAAGTTCATCCAAGTGTTTTAGTTTGCATTATTTGCATGTAATGCAAACGTAAAATGTTTTTTTAGAACAGAGATTCTTGCATTTCGTTAGATTGATCTGCTTGTGCACCAGGTTGAAAACTTCACTCTGAAAAACCCGACTGCTGCTGTGATTTCTGTTGAGATTCGAACCCTCTCCTCATACCCAGATCCACTGGAAGCCCTCGATCTTCTGGCCAAATGGTACAACTCATTATTATTTATTCTTAAATGTTAGTTATTTTACAGACACACATCAATGAATGATTTCTTCTTTTTCACTGTATCCATTGTGATTCTCATGGAGGTTGGAATTATAGTAAACAACTCTTTAGTGTTTAAGTGTCCACCCTTTGATTAACTGCTTTAACAAATTTCTTTGGGCATCTCAAGTAACCCCGGACTTGGTCCCCTAGAATGGTTTTCCCATGATCCTTTGTTTCAGCTCAGTGTGTGTCTATTGGCTGTGAGTGTTCTTGTTGAAATAGCTTCGCACAACCTGAAGGTCATGTCCATGATCTCGTCATGTCCATACGGCCCAAATAATCTCAAACCAATGGGGAGACAAGTCGTGCAGGATGATGTTGTAGCTATTGTTAAAAAGAGGCAATAAATGGAAATGTGCAGCAGTTTTGTTTTGTACTCTGCAATGACTTCTTTCTGGCCAAACCAGTCAGATATCAACAGGATGTTGCCTCACGCATTTCTTTCCAATCAGAGAAAAGTATGGCCTTTCTTAGCCTGCTTTTAGAACCTCATTCAGATGGGCATGAAAAAAGTACAGCTGAAAGATACAGAATGTGTAACTGGTCTTTCTTTTTCGGGTAAGTCCTCTTGTGTTCCATTTTTGCTACGCCGCGGTTTGGGGACATACTCAACTCTTTCTGGGAAAGCAATGTTTTGTAGTATGCATTCTAGCAGACCAACACAACTAAACATCCCCCACTATTTTCAAATGTCAGCAGTTCCACAAATGAACCCTGAAAAAGCACACAAAAAACCTGCTCATCTACATATCTAAAATATGATCAAACTGTAAGTAGATGATCCTGAAATTAAGGAAGCCATTTTGAATCTGGTTCAGTTGTTGTTTAAAGCTTAATGGGTAAGTATTTGGAATTGGTGACTTGCTTTTCTTTAACGAATTCTAAACTTCCATTTGGCTGTTTTAGGTTTAATGTTAGCCCGCTCTCTGTGAATATCACAACAAACGAATTTCTGCTGCTGGCTGATAACCGTTTGGTGAGTTGGTGATGAATCAATAAGACTATTAGATAATGGAAACCGTTACATCTTAGTTGAATGTGTTTCCCCATCAGGACAGTGTGAGAGGGAGCATGCT
This sequence comes from Danionella cerebrum, assembly GCA_007224835.1. Lineage (NCBI taxonomy): Eukaryota > Metazoa > Chordata > Actinopteri > Cypriniformes > Danionidae > Danionella > Danionella cerebrum. Next base: position 43,895 of record SRMA01025533.1, read on the forward strand.
GAGGTTTGATCTCCAGCCGTGGGAATCAAGGACGATTTCTGTTGCTTATCAACCTGAAGAACACAAGCCTGTGACCTCACTGCTCCTCCTCAGGTGTGTTCCCTGCACCTCGCTGTTTAACTAGACTTTCTGATGTGATGCTTGTTTGAGACAAAGTTGGGTTCAAATGATTTTTCTAATGAGTAGAATTCAGAGAACGTGCGTTCAGCTTTTCTACTTTAAACTAGTAATTAAGATTAACAAATGATGCTAAAAACATATCGTACATTTCTTTTTTAATTATTAGCTATAGATTCTGAACTAAATGGCTATAGAAAGCCAGGTATTAGTGAAATAAATTCCTTTGGTTCTATGAAAAGAGCAATAGAATTACTAATACACGAATCACTGGCAAATAGGGCTCAGTCGAGATCAGTCGACAACGTCGACAATAAAAAATTGTCTGCAAATATTTTTGTTGTCGAGTAGTCGTTTGATGTCATGTGACCTAATGTAAGGGTCACATGTTGCGATTTGAGCGTTAAGGCGCTGTAGCGCTAGAGTGTTATGCAGCCCTCCAGAATGCTACTGCGGTAGAAGAAAACTCAGCGTGAATTATGATGGAGATCAAACGAATCCGAACGAGTAAGGTTTAGAAAAGTTTTTCTAAACTTAACTAAAAATGTTGTCGTGTGCAATACATGCAAGGCGCATTCAATCACGTGATTACACAGACTAAACCAAAGAGAGTTCAAATAAAATGTTTACTCGTTTGATTTTTATTTTGTTTATATGCCGCGTAGATGTCAAATTTACTTGTGACACAATGTTCAACTATAAATATTGTTTAAAAAGTTTAAAAGAATGCAATCGCTTAAAGCAAGTTGCTTACAGCAGTGAATATTGTAATAATTTATGAAGTACAGCATTATACAAACTTTAGATGTTTATATTTTATTTGTGTATTCATTAGAATAATTAACATTTAACGTAAAAAGAAGGATTTAACCAAAGTAAAAATTGTTGATGTAAAATAAAAAGCTATATAGATCCATTCACATTATGGGAAAAAAAACTTGTCCCACAATGGGGAATGTTCATTTTAATAGCTTTAAGAGTCAAAAATAGAAATAAAATGGAGACACACACCAAAGCGTTTCTTTCTCACCTCATTCATTATCTTATGCTGATTCTAAAATTATCTTTATTTGTTTCTTACATTTTGAAATGTTGCCAGATTTTCTAAGAATTATTAGATTATCATCCTCCAAATATCTAGTTTCATAACTGTGTCTTTCCCTGGGATATTACTTTTGATGAACTGAAACGGAAAAGGAGCATCTGATGTACAACCTCGACTGAGGGCATATTATTCGACCACACCATTCCCAGTGCTAGAAGCTTGTCTACAGGCCATCACAGATAAAGTAGAGGTCTGTCTGCAAGGATTTGGGGATATTGAAGAGAGTGGTTTGGGGATCTAATCGTGGATCTGGAGATTTAATTAAAAAAGTATATTTAGTTTAGTTTGAACGTGATTTATTTTTAAAAGTCACAATGCACTAGCTGTTGATCTGTTTTCATAATGACTCATTTCAGTGATTCTGAGATGACTCATTCAAGACAAAACTTCGATACACAAAGCACTTTCATGTTGAAAACTCAAAATAGATCCTGAAACTGTGTTACACACTTCAGGAAATTAACTTTTTAAAAGCCCATAGCATGGGCTCTTTGAACTGCACAATGAACAGTAGCTGTGTTTCCATCCACCTATTTTTATGCTTATTTAAATAACCCCTGAGTGGAAACAGCAAGATGAGCATACATTTTGGAAATGTGCTTTAAAAAAGGATGCACACAACTGTATGATATGATAAACTTTGTATTAAGAACATTTGCCAAATTAATCCCAATGCTATCTGTTTTTCTGTCTGAACTGGGACCAACCAACAGAGTTTTTGTTTTTTTCCCACAACATCTGAAACATTCTAAAATTCCTGAAGTCTGTCATTAAAGTGGCATTTCCCTCAAACGTCTCGACCGGCTGCGTTCCCAAAGATCAGTCTCGTACCTCCAAAAGCCAGATGACATGACTGCGCATATTGCATTTTTTTCTACTTAGACGCAAGTAAGTTATTTTATATGAAAAAAGGCTTTGTCCCAATGCAGCAACTTACATTTTTATTTTGAAATTTAGTGCCAGTTTCTCATGAAATTATGATTTTGTTCTCTTGGACTCGTTCGATGGAAACTATGCTTTATTCCAGTTTGAGCATAAATTTGATGGAAACATGGCTAGTGAGGGTTTTTCAGATTGTTTGAACACTGAATAACACAGTGAGAGCGACACATTTTTGTTTCACTTGGAGTTTGATCACCCATTGATCTCATAATGTTTCTCAGTTGGTTACATTACTGTATTTACACAGCACCCAAATGAGCAATTCAAATACTGCTGTGTATTTCACTCCTAATAATGGTTCTGTAGTAGAAAAAATGATTTCATCTCCTTTTAGTGTTTCCCCTACCGTTTTATAAAGGGGGAATCTGCCCTTTTAAGACTGGTAAGTGCCTGCTGAAGAAAAGCTCAATCGAAGCCCTCTCTTGCTCTTGGAATCTCTGTAGACCATTTTACAGCCAACTGTTCTGCAAAGTTTTTCAGCAAAAGTGGTGGTGTTCCACAATCAATGCGGTATCAAAAACTCTTACCCACGACTAAAATGGATCTGGTTGTTGTGTTTAGGTTGCACTAAGCTGTATTCCAACGATGGGTTCAAGCTTTATAAGATCAAATGTCTCTCAGGGGCGCCCCCTGTTGTTCCAATCACTCAGTAATTCTGATGCTTTGCACACACAGGAACAACCTGACTGTGTTCGACATGGTTCTGGTGAAGGGGATTGGAGCGAAGGAACTGCTGAGAGTTGGGGGAAAGCTTCCGGGGCCGATAGCCTCCCTGCGCTTCAATGTTCCTCAGTCCAGCCTCTTGGAGTGCAGAGATGGTGAGACACAGCACATCATGTCTGAGGAGACATTGTTTGGAGGTCATCATTTATGAGATTAGTGGAATATCAAATACTTGCTGTTCTGAAAGTGTATTACTGTGTTTCATTCAACACAAGCTTCTAGTTTTGTGGGTTTATGTGTATAAAAACAAGTCAACGTGTTATAGTTGTAATCATTGGATGAGTTATAGCCATTAACCCTTTAACAGCCGCAATTGACACTCACCGAAAGATCGCATAAATGCTCCCACTATTTTTAAGCAAAATTTGACAAACTACACATAATTTGAAAGCTGAATTTCTCCTGATTCAGGCGTTATAAAGTAATATAGGATTAACACACCACAGTGACAACAGTTAGTCAATTTCTGTAAAGAGTCCTAACAAAGCAAAATTTTATGATATCTCTAACAGCAGGGATCTCCAACATGGTGCCCGCGGGTACCTTGTTGCCCGTGAGGACCACATGAGTCACCTGCCACCTGTTCTAAAAATAGCTCAAATAGCGCCACTTTCCAGTGATCTGAATCTAATTTAATATGATTGTTATTCTTGTCTAAATGACACGTAAGCTTGATGTTACAATATGTAAATTAAAAATTATTATATATATGAACTACGACCGGGGAGAGTTGAAAGGTCAGTATGATGCACTACGACAAAACAAACAAGCAGCGCAGCGAAAATGAGACGACTGACTCATAGAAAGATCATTTAATATTCACGACGAATGCGAGGAAAAGGTTTTTTTATCTCTGTAGAAGGAGCATATGTTTGCGCGACGACTGTGGCGGTGGTGGCCAAGCTCACTCAGAGTACAACATACTGGTAAACCGCACACAATGCCAGGCTTCCCAATAATTGAAAGAAACCAATACCAGATTTGGTTTCCAGTTCATGTTTAGTTCAATGCATTTGTAAAAATTGTGTATGTTAAAATGTTAACAATGAAAAAACAATGATCTTAGCTCACTTTTGGTATTTATATGATTTATTATTTGTACATTTTTTTGATGATGGCTCTTTTGATGATGTGAGTAGGACGTCAAATCACGTTGTGATTTCCTTGGACTCTTGTAGAAGTGATCATTTTGAAGTATTTTGAACTTGTATATATTTTTTTTCAATTTAAAAACACTTGCACTAAGACAAATCATAAATATAAAGTGTTGCATATAAATATTTATTTGTTGACTACCTTGTTAATTAATTTAATTCATATTCAGTGTGAGATAATTCACATGATCAGTGTCTTTGCAGAGATGAATATCCTTCATTATTAATAAATTCAGAAGAGTGTCATAAAGTGGTAGCCCTTTGCTTTAATCAGTACCCAGGAAGTAGCTCCCGGTTTAAAAAGGTTGGTGACCCCTGCTCTACAGCTACACAGCCACTGAATCATCGAGTGTCTCATACCATTGTATTTGATACAGTCCAACGAACAAAATGCATCCAAGCTGGTACTCCAAAAACGTGTTTACCACGAGAAATACATAAAAGCACAAAAGAAAAAGAAGTCCACAATTTTTCCAGTTGTTTTCCCGGCCATTTTTAACCTCTTAAGCCCGAGAGAATGGGAGGTTACGCAAAGCGCAGGAAGACAGCGAAAATGAGCTTCCACCCCCCTTTTACAGTGTTTCTTTAGGAGTTTTTTTTGCTGAAATCATGTCCCATAAGCAAGAAAAGAAGACTATGAACGTAGCTGAAGCTTTGGACAAGATTTTTTCCATATTTCAATTATTGTGCCAAACTGTGCCAACATGGATTACGCCTGAACTTTGTTCAATCAAAACCTTTACAGAATATTAGTTTCTTGTAGTATGAACACCAAACTTGCTACAGATGTTCTTGACATGTAGTGGTTACAATTGATTGTGTTTATTTGCTTAGTTATAAGTAAAATAAGGAGATATTAGAGGAAATGTGTTTTTTTTTTCAATTTTTTTTTCAATGAGTTCAATTTTTGGCCATTCCAACATCAATTACTCTTACCCAGTGTTCTTGACTGTCAAATTAACTCATCCACACCACTCCCCAAGAACCCATCTTCATTTTGATACCAAGATTTGCAGTTTAGACCTTGTAAAAGCTGAGAAATGCCTTAAAAAGTAAAAGTATAGGATTTTCGGAAAATAGGCCTCAGGGCTTAAGAGGTTAAGAAGTGTGGTATTAGTAATGCCTTGGATGGAACAGAAGACAACATCTTATTTGACACCAGTGAGGAAGAAAGTGCTGACAATGACTGTGTGGATCTGTCCTACCTCATTTCTGATATCAGTGATAAAGAGGAATTATTGGGGTTCATTACAGCCTTGTTTTGTTACTTTTACTGACTTTACTGACTGTTCATGTTTGGCATATAATTGTTCTTAAACTGCTGTTAACTTTTACACAGTTGATATAAAATATTTTACTACAGTATTTGGTTCAGAATCTTTTTTTTCTAGATCTTCCTCATTTAAAATTGGGTGCGTCTTATATGGCGAAAAATACGGTATAATGTATTTAGTTCGTAGCCCCCTCAACATACACTCCTTAAGTACCGTATTTTTCGGCTCATAAGACGCACCGGCACATAAGACGCACCCAATTTTTAAAGAGGAAAATCCAGAAAAAAAAAGATTCTAAACCAAATACTGTTGTAAAATATTTTATATCAA
>SRMA01025533.1:49559-68898 GCA_007224835.1 Danionella cerebrum
GCTGGAAACAAGCGTATGCTTTTTGTTCTAATATAAATCCTTTTGATTTTTTGTCAGCTTATGAAAACCCAAATAACTCCAAAGGATCAAACTGTCCAAGATTGTGAAACTGTCCAAGTGAATGTTTAGCGGAAATAAAACCCTCACAGACTGATGCTTATCGATCATCATCTTATCGTCAGGCTCAAAAAACATAGCAGACAAACTATGAGCTGTGCCCATTTCACATCTTGAAATGTATTTTAGCGTGAGAAAACGGGTTTGTAGCGTGAGAGATCACTCAAATGCGAGAGTCAGCTGATCTCTGTAGTTTCGCTCGTGACGTAAGTATGGATGCGGATGCCAAAGGCATTGTGGGAAATGTAGTTTTTCCCCCCGTTTTCGTTACGTTCGCGCAATGGCAGAGATGGGCGATGACGTCAGCGCGCAGCGCTTGGTAAACAAAAATGGCCGCGGCTTCGGCCTAGCTCCGGAGCTCTTACACCTCTCATACGGCCGTTACCGGACTTTGCGGCGGTTTGCATTCACTTCATAAGACGCACCAACTTTTCCCCCTCAGTTTTGGGGAAGAAAAAGTGCGTCTTATGAGCCGAAAAATACGGTACTTCATTACGTTTACTGAAGGCAGCGAGTGAAACCAGTGCGTGCTTCAATGTAGACATGAGAACATTTATCTGAAAATGACCAGTTTCTTTTTATGTTTTCAGGTTTAAGATCTAGTAAACCCTTGTTCGCAATCCAGAAAAGCTTCAAGGTGGAGAACGCCGGTGAATTACCTCTGACTATAGTCTCCATGAACATTAATGGATATAAATGTCAGGGCTACGGCTTCGAGGTGCAGCACTGCAGAGCGTTCAGAGTGAACTTCAACTCCTCCACAGAAATCACCATTTCGTAAGTCTGTCAAGCACTTAACGTATACATGCTAGGTTTGTCTGGCTCACATTTCGGTTACGTTCACACTGCAGGTTTTTAATGCTCAGTTAAGGTTTGTTGACGAAATCAGATGTATTTGTTGAGTTTTTTTCACATCACTGATGATATGCGACTCAAGTCTGGCCCTGTCTGAACTTATGGGGTGCTGATGGGAGAGGAGACAACGTCATGACGGAATGCACAGTGTTCTCCAGCAACTTTTAACTAGCAGAAAGCACGTCTGAATGGTGATTGATGATGAAAGTCTAATAAATCTGACTTCGCCGTTAAGTCACTTTTGCAAAAAAAAAAAAAAAATCGTATCTGACCTTGGACCACATATGAAAGTGAACAGGGTCGAATTTGAAAAAAATCCTAATTGAATTGTTCAGACCATCACGACCAAATCGATACAGGTTGCTTATTCTAATAAGGGTTACATTGAGCTGCAGTTACATTGGGCTAATGAAAGCATCTGTGTGTTTTGGTGATACTTAAGAATAATTCCGACCTAAAGAGCTTGCAAACACATTTTGGGCTTATTTTGACCTCTTCAAGGTCAACAGAAAAAGGCAAAAGATAAACCAAACATTGATGTACCTTTGAAAGCATTGAAGAGTAAACAATAATAAAAAGAATGACAGAACAGCATGCAGCGCAGTGTTCAGGACAGTGCTGGATATGTAGCCGTTGCTTCCTTCATCATCTAGTGATCATTTAGCCAAGATGCATTTACTCAAGACTTTTGCTCTATTCATTTTGTTTCTTTACCCTTTCTAAGAAAAGGTTTCCTAAATTTTTTAAAATGTCGAGGCACACATGTCAAGGCAAATATGTTTTTGAGGCACACAATAGTTTTAGTATTCAGGAAACAGATCTAATGTATGTTTTATGTTAAAGAAAACACATGGATTGGTTTCTTTATAAAATATATAGATGCCATCGTTGTTTTGCCACAACTGATATTTTCCTAAAAATGAGATGAATGCTAGAGTTTGAGTTATTTTAAGCGCTTATTGTTAAGTTTAGACATTTTTCGTAATGAAGCATCAAAGAAAAAAATGTGGTCTTCTAATGGGATGGTGGAGGCTGGGGATGTAAGGTACAAACTGTTCTTCAGATGGAGAGCTCAGGCCCCTATCATCTGCTGTCACATTCATGGAGGTCATGCTTTTCTCCGTGCGTTTCTTTGGCCCAGCAGCTGCTGGGTTCGGACCAAGTGAATGGGACTAGAGGTGTGAAAGCACCCAAATGCTCATTACATACAACTGCAAGCTCAGTCCTTGTTTGTAGAGTTCTTAATATTCATACTCAATCCTAATCAGAATAACGATGCAAACGTCATCTGTGTCCGTCTTATTTCTCTATTGCTTTAGATTCACACCAGACTTCACTTCTTCATGGGTGATTAGAGACTTGACTCTGACGACGGAGCGCGGCTCTGCTTTCCACTTCACCCTGAATGTGACTCTCCCTCACCACATGCTGGCGCTCTGCTCCCGGGTGGTGCCAGGTCCCATCTGGGAGGAGTCTTTTTGGATGCTCATGCTGCTCTTATCCTGGTACATGTTTAAACCAGACGAAGCATGTTTATCTGCTGGCGCATTGACCACGAGTCCTGGTCTTTCTGCAGCTCGTCTCTGGCTGGAGTGTGTCTGATGGCTTTCCATCAAGCCCAGAACATTCTGAGTGACTTCTCCTCGCCTGGTCCAAGGAGCAATCACAACTCTGCAGCTCGTGAGAGCAGCAGTTTCCACCAAAGCTCCTTAAACTCCATCAGGTTAGTGAAACTCTCCATTTCCAGATGCTCTCATGAAGACAACAAAGCAGTGGCACAGGCAGGAAACGGCGACGGATATAATGCATCAGCATAGGATCAAATGCACGGCTTCTGAACGGAGAAATTCAAGTGGTTAAGTTTTTCTGATTTTAGTAGAATTTAGAGCACTGCCTGAAAAATGTGATTAAATCCAAAATCAATCAGAGCTTTAGTCTGTGTGCAACACAGTTATAATGTCTATGACATGCAGCGATCGCTTTCTTTCTAGGAATTATTGCTTTTAATTTCTCCATCAAATGCATGTTTGTGTAGCTGATACAAACACGGAGAATTCTCAGAATTATCTGATGGGATTGAGACTGACTCAAGTCTCCCGAAAGATTTATTAACCCCGTCTGAAACTACTGCTCTGTTTTACCCCTGTTAAAGTAAGTGTTTAAGGAGACATCAACTGTAATCTGATTACAATTAAATGCATATCGTCTTTGGAATTTGTTTTTGGACAAAAAAAAAAAAATGCTTCCTATATTAACTTTTCTATGTTGAATTTACTTTCCAGACTTGAGCAATATCTATACAAATGTCAAATTTTCATTCGTAACTACAGACTACAGTGTATTAATTTCAAAAGCTGCTATTTAATACCATTTTCTTATCTAATTCATAAAAAACCCCAAAAAACAAAAATAAAACTAATAATCATCCCGATGCGCGTGGATGTGTGCGTGCATGCGTATATATGAACGCATACACACACTGTGTGATTTGATTAAACGTTTATAGCACAAAGATTGAGTTTCAAGGTCTATAATTATGCTATAATAATAAAAAAAATAGCACATACAATAACAACGAGTGAAATCGGTTGATATAAAGACGTGCATCTAAACATGAACCCAGGGTATAAATACTATTATTGGTTAGGGATGGGAGAATAAAATCTATGCAAGTCTCATCTATAACCTATAACGATCCATTTCTGTAACGATTCTGAATCGATTCTGCATTCAATCAAATTGCGAGTGTGCGAAAGAAACACCTCTTGCATATGCTCTGGAATTCACTTTTTTTTTCAATTATGGGCAACCTGGACCATGCATTTTGGATTTTGTGAAGACAAAGAGAAAGGGGTCGTTGATAAAAGCCATACTGTGTCTGTCGCGGGAACACAGCTAACATGAAGAAACGTATTACACACGTATTTCATATTACAAACGTAAACATCCTTCTGTCCCGATCCGATCCCGTCCAGAGCCAGTTTCACTCTATGGGGCCTTGAGCAACAGGCTAAAGTGCCTGTGCCAAGATATAGCGCTCCATCATGTGCTTTTATCAGTGACCGTGGAAGGGAAAATGAGTTGTATATAACAGAGGCGGAGCTCTAAAACCATGGCCATTCCACCTTATCAGGAAGTCGCGTGTGCGCATGTGCACCCCTCAATGGCTGTCTCGAGTTGAGCTCGGAAGTTGCCTCATATTAGCCCAATGGCAGTAGACAGTGTCGCGTCATCATTATTTCTGTACAGTCTATGGTTTGTCCTGAATCCAAGTTAGTTAAAATTATAGGTGTCTTTTACTTTTGTCTTTTTTAACATTGAAACGCTAACCATGACCAGAAAACATGGAAACTATGTTTATTTTAAATTTAAACTAAACATATTTGCTAAAGAATCGAATCGTGGATCCTAGAATCTGAATCGGATGGATCTCAAAGTACATAAAGATTTCCTGTTTTAGAAATGCTAGTGCTCATCAGATGATCATTTATTCAGAAATTTTGGTTTAAATGATTAGCCCGTGTTCTGTACATGAGCTGAAGTCTATTCAATGACAAACGTTTAATTTGTTGTTGTTTTTTTAGCCGAGGGAAGGGCAGTTGTAAGAGCTATACTGACAGCAGCCACCCCTCCGATAAAGGCAAAGGCAGAGGATCTGGATCTCCAGCTGTGGCCAACAGAGGTGTTCGCCTGCAGTCCTCAGCCAAGAAAAGCCCCGGAGCTTCTACTCAGCCTTCAAAGAAACAGACCAAGGTGTCGTTCCTCTACGGTCGCTACAAGAACAGCTCTGGGATTGCTGCTGCAAATGTTTCTGCTACCTCAGACTGCAGCACAGAAGAGAAGGAGCACATGCTTGAGATCGAACACAAAGTGTGTCATAACAACAATGACAATGACGTCGTTGATGATCATCTCCCCGTGGTGAGGAAAGAGCACTTCAGAGAGCACAGGGATCTGCCCGCTGATATGTTTCCTGTGGAAACACTTCCAGAGTTACCTGAAAACATCAGCGCTGAGCCCGCAGAGGAACCCGTCGAACATGAGCAAAGCAAAAGAAAAAGCAGTTCTGACAAAAGGGAAAATCTTCATGAAGATGTAAGAGCACGACTCAAGTGTTATTGAACCTCTTAAAGACGAGTGGAATGATTGTGTCCATCCTTCAGAAAACAGGAAGAGGCGGCGCTCCGAAGAAGAGAGCAGAGAAAGATGCAGAACTGAGCAGCAGAGCAAGGAGTCGCAGGAAGCCAGCGGAGATCATTCTGGGGTGAGCAGAGGACTGCGACAGTTTTAGTTCACCGTACCAAACATCTCAATGTTGTTCATATTTGCAGCTTACTAAACGCCACTAAACAGATGTGTTCATATGTTTACATACCCTGGCATAGTTTTCAAAATCATGACCGCAGACACTTTCCAAGTGACCCTCATCAAAAAATGTACACACCCCAGCTCTTAATATTCTGTACCCCCCCCCCCTTAACATCATTACGGCCTGAAGTCTCTTGAGGTAGTTGTCGATGAGGTTCTTTGTCTTCTCTGTTTGTAAAGCAGAACATTCTTCTTGTAAATTCTTGCATGAGCTGCAAATTTGAGTTCTCTCCAGAGGAGACTGAGATCCAGTCCAGAACTTTCACTTTGTTCTGGTGGAACCAAAGACGAGTGGAAATTGTTTTGGATCGTTTTTGTGTTGGAATGTCCAGTAACGTTCCATATGCAGCTTCCGGGCTGATGATGATGATGATGATGATGATGATGATGACACCACAAAGCTCTGTATGATGTCTGCATAGACACCAGAGAGGGAACTCTTACTGACTCCAGATCGGTGGATGGCACTAACAGAAAAAGATTGTGAGTGTTATAATGTACAGTGACCAAGACGGGGTTCACTGCTTTCAAAAAAGACATGCGTTTCTGCTCATATTTCAGTCAGATGCCCGTACCGGAGCTATGATAAAAATGTGAAGAAAACTGCTTGCACATTTCTATCATTTAATTGCAACAAGCAGATATTGGTTTTCAGCACTTTGAGTATTGTTACTGACCAAAAATCAGTAAGAGAAGATGTAATTGTTATATTTCTGTCTCACGGGGAATACAAAAACTATTTACATTTTTATTGCAGTAAATTTGAAGGAATTAAATGAGGACAAGACAAACTAAGGCTGGAAGATAGCAAAACACTAACCTGAGAAATCGCATATTGATTATTAAAGGCCTTTACAACAATCACAAACGGTAGAGTAATACAGCGGGGAAAATAAGTATTGAACACGTCAACATTTCTCTCAAAAAACATATTTCTAATCGAGCTATTGACATGAAATTTTCACCAGGTGTCGGTATCAACCCTAGTAATGCACACATAGAAAGAAATCCAAACATTTATGTCCATAGATGAAGTTATGTGTAATTAAGTGAAATGGCACAGGGAATAAGTATTGAACACGCGTACTGATTAATAACTGATTAAGAACACGCGTAACTATTAATTTATTTAATAGTTAGTGCAAAAACCTTTGTTGGTGAAACCTTTCCCCCGCTGTACATCTTTTTGAGTCAGACAAATCTTGAACTGAGAGGGGCGGTACACAGTGCTTCTACCAGAAGAAGTCTTTAATAAATGTTCCTTTTCTGATGTCCATGTAAAGCTCACTTGAATTCTGTAGAACTTGTAGAAGCCCTGTGTGCAGAGATTCAGGACAAAAGTCACGAAAACATGCATACAACGACAAATACAAGAAACAACACGCAGAGCTCAAATATTATTATCCAGACGACAGGCGTTTATAGGGCTTCAGATGCAGGAGAACATGAAAAAGCTCATGAAAACATTTCATCCATCGCTCTACTGGAGCGTGTAACAGCACTAAAAAAGTACTGAAAATACATTTTAACATTTGTAATTTATAGGGATACTGCAGGGAAATGGGTGTTTATTGCCATTTTGGCACTTTCTTCTATTAGGTCTGACATATGGCACTCCATATGTCTCTATAAATGTGTTCACCTATTAATTTAGTTAATGCAGTAATCAAGGAGCTGCCGCTAGAGTGATGCAATTGCTTCTGATGATCCAACAGGCTTCCTGAAAACTGTGTCGTCATGGTGCCTGAGAGTGAGAGGGAAGCTCTCTATAATGCTGCTAGGACCCGCTACTCCAAACCTGAGCTACTGAAGACCAGCATTAACCAGGGCAACCCTCTTAATCACAATGGTGAGGGATCTTCATTTATTGGTTGTTTACTATTTTATTTACCTCTTTTTTTTGCCAGTATGGTATGGCTGCTTGTCCCCTTGTTAACATTACAGCGGGGGTAACAAGGCTAATCCCACCATTAAGGGGGGTGGGGGGGCTGATATGTGTCTGGTGGAAAACTTTCAGTGAACTTTTTTGAAAATATGACGAGATTTCTGATAATGACATCATCATCATCTTTGTGTTTTAACTAAACATTTAATAAAGTGTTTGTTTCTATTGATTTGCATGTAGCTTATAGCATTATGCAAATTGTGTCAGAAGTGTCCAACAACAGTTTATTTACATGAAACAAAGTAAAAAATAGAAAAAAGTAGAACCAGATCTGTTATCCATGGCTTGTTTGCCAGGCAACGGATAATGCGACTTTTGATATTTATAAGTAGTGAATGTGATTCTTCTTCTGCAGTTTATTTCAGTAATCCCATTCTATACCAAGTATTTTTATAGAATTTTCAGTTTAATACAGACAAGACAAAGACATAACCCCAAATAGGGCAATCAATGGACATAGGTGTATTGTAGCTTTGCAGATGTTGGAGAAAGATGCAAATATAGATGTCCAATAGCTGTGAAGATTCGGGTAAGTCCAGAACATATGGGTGAGTGTGGCAGGAGTCTGCTTACAACGATCACAACTGGGTTCCAGGTCTTGTTTGAATTTGGCTAATTTATCTTTAGACCAGTGTAGACGATGTACAACCTTAAATTGAATAACTGCATGTCTTAGAGAGAGGGATGAGGAATGAATATTTTGTTTAATATTTTGCCACGAGAAATCTGAAATCACCAACCCCAATTCCACTTCCCATTTCCTTTCTGGGGAATCACATTCCACTTCAAAAATTGAATTAAAAAGCATGTATATTCTGCTCATGTTCCTTTCCGCATCTGTTTCGTAAGAGAGAAGTTCATCCATCAGCGTTCGAGGAGGGGATAAAGGAAAGCAGTCAGAAAGTGATTTAACAAAATGTCTTGCTTGTAAATATCTGAAGAAGTGTGATTTTGGAATATTATGCTTTTTCAATAACTGATCAAAAGATGCAAAATAACCATCTATATATAGATCTGATAATGAATGTATTCCTTCCCTCTCCCAGACGCAGAAGGACTCATCAGTTACAGAAGGAGTAAACATATGATTCCCAGAAATTGGTGCTGTGAACAGTAGCCCAGTACATTTAAAAGATCGTCTACATTGGTTCCAAATTTTTATTGTGTTGATCACAACTGGGTTGGAAGTATATGATGCAATTGGTTGCCCGAGAGGCAGACCAGAGCACAAAAGTGCAGATGGAGAGCTACCGGTGATGGATCTCTTCTCTAAATGTACCCAACTAGCTCCATCGTTGTCTTTTGTCATCCAATACAACACTGCTCGACCGTTGGCAGCCCAATAATAATACGTAAAATTAGGAAGTGACATACCCCCCTGTTCACGCGGTAACTGTAAGATTTTTAAACTGATCCTTGGATGTTTTTTGTTCCATATGAAAGAGGATATCTGGCCATTGAGGTTTGAAAAAAAAAGATTTAGAAAGAAAAATAGGTAGACATTGAAAAAGGTAGAGAAATTTAGGTAGAATAGTCATTTTTACAGTATTGATTCTGCCTCCTAGTGTGAGGGGGAGGGACTCCCAGCGAGATATATCATTTTTAAGATTGGTTAGTAACGGTAAGTAATTGGCATTGTATAAATCTTTAAAGTTGCGGGTTACCCAGATACCAAGATATTTAAACTTTTTAGTGGTGACTTTGAATGGTGCTTTATCCAAATCCTTCGTAATTTGCATCAGTGGCATCATCTCACTTTTCTCATAGTTCACCTTATAGCCAGAAATTTTACCAAACCCCTCAAGTAACTTCAGTAGCTCTGGAAAGCCAGACCCTGGGTCTGAGATGAACAGAAGTGCGTCATCCGCATAGAGAGAAATTTTATGCTCCAAGCCCATACGCTCAATTCCTTTGGAGGGCCAAAGCTAAGGGCTCCATAGCGATTGCGAATAGCAGCTCCAATGCTTTAAATAAGTAGTTCCACTCCACCCGGTCAAACGCTTTTTCTGCATCCAGTGATACTATCACTTCATCTTGTTTCTGTCCAGGTGGAGTGGATGTGTAGAGAATATTAAGGAGCCTTCTAATATTACAAAAAGACTGACGATTTTTTATGAAACCAGTCTGGTCAGGTAAGACAATAGATGGAACAATTCTCTCAAGGCGGCTTGCCAATACTTTCGCCAAGATTTTCGCATCAGTGTTTAAGAGTGATACTGGCCGATATGAACCGCAATTAAGAGGGGTTTTGCCCTTTTTAAGCAGTAGTGTAATGGTAGCTTGACGTGTAGATTGCGGGAGTACACCCAAATTAAGAGATTCATTGTATACAGTCAACAGAATTGGAGAGAGTATAGAAACGTATTTTTTAAAAAAGTCTGCTGAAAAGCCGTCTGGCCCAGGGGCCTTTCCGCTTTGGAGGTCTTTAATTGCTAATATTATCTCTTCTAATGCAATGTCTTTTTCCAGATTCTTTACCTGCTCCTGATTTAATGATGGGACAGTAATTCCTCTAAAAAAATTTGTCAAGGTCCAGGTAATCTGCTGTAGAGTCAGATGTGTACAATGACCTGTAAAAATCAGTAAAGCAATCATTAATTTCACTGTTGTCATGGCATGTAATACCCCGTTTGTTATTGACAGCTGTAATGGTTTGGCTAGCTGATTTTTGCCGCAGTTGGTGTGCCAACAGTCGGCCCGTCCTTTCTCCCTATTCATAATAATTATATCTTAATTTTACAATTAAATTTTCTGCCTGATTGGTAGTTAAAGTGTTGTATTCAGTTTGAAGTAGCACCCGTTTCTTGGCAAGATGTGGGGATGGTGAGTGACTCATTTCTGTCTACTAGCAAAATCTCATCATTAACCCGTTTTAGTTTTTCAGAATTTTCCTTTTTGGCTTTGACGCAAAAGGAGATTATTTGTCCCCTAATCTAGGCTTTCAAGGATTCTCAGATAGTAGAAAACAACATTCCTGGGGTTTGGTTGACTTCCATAAAAAACTTAATTTCGGATTCAATAAATACGACAAATATTTCATCTGAGAGAAGTAGTGTGTTAAGTCGCCATGGTCTAAATATTGTTTGTGTATCAGGTATGGAGATTTTCATTTAGTAATCCCATTCTAAGTGAATCTTGTGTGCGCTGATTCAACAGCGACTGATATATTTCAAGTGTTTGTTCCCTTTAATTTTGTAAACTTGTGAAAACCCCAAATTCAATATCTCAGAAAGTTTGAATATTGTGAAAAAATTCCACTGAAGACCCCTGGTGCTCAAAGACAAGTGTGACTCACATTGCTGGTGTGGTGAACCAAACCGCGCTGATCACCCCCATCATAGTGCTGGCTGCCGAATGATTTCCACCCAAAACAAGTCTGTGGGAAAGAGCAGAAATGACAGTTTTTACACAAACTAATCTAATGGTTTTCAGAAGTTATGATTGACAGCTGCAGTAAAGAGAGCTGACTCATCACATCACAAAAATGATCATTTACACCGCCATTGATCAAATTCAGAGAAGTCGTTCTCAAATTCTTCTTTATTATTACAAAATAAGTTGTGTATAACAGACTGTATGTGAGAGGGGCGGAGCCAGACTTAAGGCGGAGCTCTGAAATCATGACCGTTCCGTCCTTATAAGGAAGTCGCGTTTACCGGCATGGCAATACTCAGTTCAGCTCGGTTATGGTTTCTCCAATCTAGTTCTCTAGGCACACAATTTCCCAGTTGACATGCACATGGGTAAGATGTACATGGACACAGAGTTCTGTATTCATGCACATTACTTGAGAGGTGAAGGGAAGGGAAATATGTGATAGGCAAGTGTGCAAGCAATTGGTAGAACCATAGCCTGGGAGGATTGTGAAACAAAACCAATTTTGAAAAATGGGGGAGATTCACAAACACTGGACTGCAGCTGGAGCCAGTGCTTCAAGAACCTTCTTGTACAGATGTATGCAAGACAAAGGTTTCAGCTGTTCCTTTCCCTTTCAGAATTGTCTTGCCTCGGCTAAAGCCTGGACTTCTGCTGAGTTCTCCACAATTATGTTCTCTGATGAAAGTAAATGTTGCATTTCCTTTGGAAATCAAGGTCTCTAAATCTGAAGGAATAGTGAGTCACAGAATACATGTTGTGGAGGTCCAGCAACGTTTGTTTGGTCAATGATGATTTGGTGCACATGTCACATGCTGGTGCAGGTCCACTGCATTTTCCAAGGTACAAAGGTCAATGCAGCCGTCTACCTGGAAGTTTTAGAGCACTACATGCTTCCTGCTTCTGAACAATTTATGGAGATGCACAATTCTTTTGCCAGCAGGACTTGGCACCTGCATACATTGCCAAAGCTACCAGTTTCTAGTTAAATGACCATGCTTTCCCAGTTCCTATTTGGAAACTCACTGGACTTTGACTTGATAGAAATGATCTGGGGTTTTGTGAAGAGGAATATGTGAAACTCCGACCTAACAAAGCATAGCAACCTGGACTCTCAGAACCCCTGAGCAGTGCCACAGACTGAACGGCTCCGTGCCACGCTGCCACAACGAGATGCAGTCAATCATTGTTCCCACTTTTCAGTCTGACAACATTTCTACAAATCCTTTGTTTGATTTGGCTTTAACCTCTTAAGCCCGAGAGTCCCCGGTACCGGGGACTTGCCCCCTTGTGCGTTACATTTTCGCTCATAGCTCACGAACCCTGAGAATAACCCACACATATTAAATACTGTTGTGTTCAGCGGAAACTCCTCTAAAAACGTATCTAATTCAATTTCATATCCGTGAACCACAGCTCGAACGCCATGCAAATAAACAACAACATGTCCGGAGTATAATTCATGACCACGTTTTTGTTTATGTGCGATATGTATCCACAATATAAACGGAAACACCAAAACCCTGGCATAAAATGAAAGCTAACAACCAGCTGAATCCAGTGATATGCAACTCATTAACATTGCATGAAGTATCTCAGAGCAGGGAGCGAAAGTTCCACGAAAAAACGCCAGCGAAAACCAAGCAAGCATGTAAATCTTGTCTTACCTTTGCCGTTTTTTCAACAAAAAGTTATTTCCATAGCGATAAAAGTCAGTTTGTTGTTATGTCCGGTCAATAGCTTCGCGAAAACGCCATTTTGCATTTTTTCTGTGGTTCCTTGGTCTCATGACGTCACCAAATATGGAATGACTCCCCGTGCGTAAGAGGTGGTCTCTCTACGCTGCGCGTCGTGTGATTCGTCGGCGATCCCGTCAGTCTCAAAATGGTTGAGCTCATTGGCTTGCATAGAATCAGAGCTTTCCAGTGATATATAGAGCTCCCGGATTGGACAGATGGTCGGGGGGTAGGGACACGCAGAAGCTCGACGTCGAAAGCGCTTGTGAATGAAAAGTTCCCAAAAGCGCAGCAAGATGGGGTAAATGAGCTTCTACCCCCCTTTTACAGCGTTTCTTTAGGAGTTTTTTTTGCTGAAATCATGTCCCGTAAGCAAGAAAAGAAGACTATGAACGTAGCTGAAGCTTTGGACAAGATTTTTTCCATATTTCAATTATTGTGCCAAACTGTGCCAACATGGATTACGCCTGAACTTTGTTCAATCAAAACCTGTACAGAATATTAGTTTCTTGTAGTATGAACACCAAACTTGCTACAGATGTTCTTGACATGTAGTGGTTACAATTGATTGTGTTTATTTGCTTCGTTATAAGTAAAATAAGGAGATATTGGAGGAAACATGTGTTTTTTTTTTAGGCGGAGTTCATTTTTTGGCCATTCCAACATCAATTACTCTTACCCAGTGTTCTTGACTGTCAAATTAACTCATCCACACCACTCCCCAAGAACCTATCTTCATTTTGATACCAAGATTTGCAATTTAGGCCTTGTAAAAGCTGAGAAATGCCTTAAAAAGTAAAAGTATAGGATTTTCGGAAAATAGGCCTCAGGGCTTAAGAGGTTAACAAACTCCTCCTCTGGAGATTTTATCTGTTCGTCCCAAAACTCAACCAGCCTTATCTCAAGGCATATGGCATGTTAAATTGTGAAGCTTTTTTGACTATGTTAAGTCTTGTTGCAGTCAAAAGTTAAAATACCTCTGCCAGTGATCGTCCGATCTGGTTCAAATTTGCCATGCATGTTAAGAAATAGAAACACTAATGTAAGGGACCAGGGCCTTTGTATTTCCAGAACCGACAGGAAATATTACGAATTTTCTTGTGAAATTTACCACTCCAGGCCTAGTACTTCTCCTAGAGATTCTAACTGATTGTTATTTTTTTTCCCCTTTGTTAGAATCTGTACAGTACACACAGCGCCTGTCAAAAGTTGACACTTCCACATCAAGAGGAAGTTGTTATAATTCAAACAGGAAATGTCTTTATTGTCTACTTTAATGTCTAAACAACATTTAACATTGTCAAGCTACATCTTTTTTGATCAACTTTGGCATATGGAACAAGACTATATCGGTCAACACTACACCAGAAAATATTTAGACTCATCGGCTCATGACCACTGAGAGGCAATGGTGCCAGAGGTCCTCGAGCCCTTTGATTGCTGCTTGTAGCTTTACTGTAACTTTTTTTTAGTAAGTGATCTCTAAAGAGTAGAAATTTTAGTTGTTTTTTTTTTAAAGGTTTGCGAGAGACGCTGCATTCTGGATTGGGACAGCTAAAAAAATTCCACCAGCCAGGAACTGTGAAGGAGAAGGTTCTGGTGAGAGATTTTCTGCCGCTCTTAGATGGGACCACCAAACGCTGTTCATTTCCTAAACACAGGCATCAGTGATTTGAACGTGATGCAAGCCTGAATGGAAAGCCAGTGGAGAGAGAGATGAGGAGAGGAGTGATGTGAGCTTGTCTAGGTTCCATGAAGATCGGTTGAGCTGCTGAGTTCTGCATCATTTGAAGAAGTCTGACTGCCCATCGAGTAGAGCATTGCAGTAGTCAAGTCTTGATATGACCAGTGCTTGGACTAGAAGTTGAATTCAATGTTCTGTAAGGAGGTGTCCCATCCTTTTGATGTTAAACAGAGCAAATCTGCAAGATCAAGCTATTTTAGCAATGTGCTCCTTGGATGTCAGTCTCCAAGGTGAAGTCGTGCTGGACAGTGTGATTGGCATGATCAGTCTTTGTCATGTTGAGTTGAAGGTGATGGATCTTCGTTCATGTTGAAATCGTTCAGACAGTCTGTTATCGTAGTTGTATGGAATGAGTTGAATGTCATCGGAATAAAAATGGAAAAAGTTAGTGGATGATGGGATCCAGGGAGGTGATGTTGGTTGAGAAGAGCAGAGAATCAAGAACTGATCCCTGTGGAACCCCTGTAAGTAGCTGCTGTGACTTGGACAACCCAATTCTGAAGGATCTGGCAGTGAGGTAAAACTTCAACCAGTCCAGGGCAGTGCCGGAGATGCCCTTTATTGCGAGTGGAGGATTTAATGGTTCTAGAAGCACTTCTGCAAGCATTGTGACATTTTAAAACATGATTATCAGTGAAACCATTAAATCACTGCATCTTTATATAGTGCTAGCAGGGCTCTAGACTAACTTTTTGCCCTGGTTGCACTGGTGCGCCTAAATATTTTTCTTAGGTGCACCAGCACAAAAGTTAGGTGCACCCAAATTTTCAACTGCATCACATTTAACACCCCATTTTCACAAGTTCACTTTTTTTTAGTTATCTATTTTTTTTTTTTTAAATCACTGTCCATAGACAATATTGACTTGTAAATGATTAACTAACAACCTGGTCAAAATAAAGTTCTTTATTTGAAGCACAATGCTACAAGAAAGGTAACTAAAACTTACTGAAAAGGTGTTTAAAGTGCTTTACTGAGCTGAAATTTAAACTTTAAACTGATTTTGGTCCCTAAGAGCAGCAAATACAAATAAAAACGATAATACCATTTACTACCCAGATCAAGAGTTTATAATGCAGCCTATTTATTTATTTTTTCATTTTTAAGTGTCAGAATATTATGGTTAATGCAGTAACGAGACGGTAGGCATATTATTGACATAGGCTCCATGACATGACATGGCTTACCTTTGGCATGAGCATGCTCGACCTCACTGTGTTCAATAATATATTCATCGGTCTTCCTTTCCGCAAGATACGACTGTACACAATGATGCATTCTTTTGTTGCGATATATGTGCCTCCGTCGATCAGGAATTCCATGTACGCACTGTTCACAATTTGCACAGACGTCTTTTGTTTTCAATGTATGATGTATGATGACTCCTATAAATTGGGTGCACGCGACATCATTGCTGTACGTCGGGTTAACGTTCAAGCCATTTTTCTTCATAAGAATTATTTCGGACTTGAATTTAGTGAAGGGGAGTTCTTTTGCAATATTGTAGGCAACGTTAAACTTAATTATCATCTCGGCCTCGTCTGATGATCTGTTTGCAGCTGCCTGCCGCTGTAAAGGTATGTTCACATCGAACGCGGTTCGCGCGGTAAGCGCGGAGGGTTTCCATGTTAAGTCAATGCAAAGACGCGTTTGCGCGCGTCTGAGGCTTCAGCGGCGCGGTAAACGCGAATTGAGCGGCGCGCTTGCTGCGATAGGCGCGTATTGAGCCGTATGAATGGGTGATACGCGTGTTGTGAGCCGCGCGCAGGAGGAGGACCGGCCGTAGACGGAGTTTCGTCTTTTTTTTCCCCCTCGAACGACGGGTCGCACCGGTGCAACCTTTGATTTTTTTTAGTCGCACCATTGAGAAATTAGGTCGCATATGCGACCAAATTGGTCGCACTCTAGAGCCCTGGCTAGCATTGGAAACACAGTCAACAGAAACCGTAACAAGGGTCACATTATGGATCTGAGAATGGGGAAGCTGCAATAAAACTAAACTTTGCATGTGGTGTTCGGGCAGTGGGTTTAAGACCTCTGGATTAAATTCATGAATGTAGTTTGTGTGGTAACATATTCGTCTATTAACATGTCTCGTAAAACCTGCATGTCTCGTCATGTTTTAGTCACCAAAGAAACATATTTATCACTTTATAATTATTAAAAAAAGGTGCGCCAACTGAATAAATTAGTCATCGTTGACAAAAACGACACTGCTCTGCAGAAATGTCACAAAGCTGTCCCTGAATCTTCCTTAAGTCATGCAGTTTGAACTAGTGATGGGATTTATGGCTCTTTGGAGGGAGCCGGATCTTTGGGATCCGTTCGCTTTAAAGAGCCGTTCAAAAAACTGGCTCATTTGGCTCCTTTTATTTTTGAATATTTTTTTTACTTTTAAGAAACCAGCATGGGGTTATTTTTTTTTTATTCTGGAAATAATCACAAGAATTTTTGTAGATTTTGTGAGCTTATGAAAACCCACATAGCTCTATTAATGAAGGATCAAACTGTCCAAGTGAATAAATAAAAATAGCATTTTTGTAATTTGTTTAGCGGAAAAAAAAACCCTCACAGACTGAAGACGATGCATATCGATCATCATCTTTTTATCATCAGGCTCAAGAAACAGATCACAGATAAACTATTAGCTCCGCCCATTGCACATCTTGAGATTTATTTTAGCGTGAGAGATCACTCAAACGCATGAGATTTAAGTTCAATGTTTGAGAGTTGGCTGCTCTGCAGTTTCACTCGTGAGTATGGATGCGGAACACTTTTGTGGCTACCGTAGGCATTGTGGGAAAGTATTTTTACTCAAAACTTTTAAGCCCTCGCGGGCCACATTAGATTAAATGGCGGGCCACATCCAGCCTGTGGGCCTTGAGGTTAACACATCTGTCATAGAGGTTTACATTCACCCCCCCCCCTCCACCCTGGGGGAGAACTGCTCCCGACCAAACGTGACTCAGCGCCCATCATTCATATTAATGAGCTGTTCAAAACATTTGATTCGTTCACGAACGTCACAACACTAGTTTGAACTTGCACGGCAGGGCTATCGAGCAGAATGAATACAGCTGTAACTGAAACAGCCCCAGACAATCATGCAGAGTGGAAACCTCTGTGACGAGACTATTCTGAAAAAGCAGAGTTACTTCAACTGACCCATTGGGCTGACCAAGATGATGCCTTGTAGCTGAGCACACTGGCTCTTCAACAGCGCGGTCAGAAGCTTCACCCCTGGCCAGCGAACGTGGAAGTCAAACTCCTAAAAACATCACTCTATGTTAATATGCAAAATAAAGTTGAAGGTTAAAAAGCTTTTGTGGAGTTTAGGTTCAAGTTTACCTCCAACAGCGTGAGAAGTAGAGTAATGTTTTCTGGATCTTGGATGAACTTTTCAGTGAATTGAGCCCCCAAATCATCCTCCTGCTTCTGCTGGATCTCTTCTGAATGAAAAGATGAGGTTGTAGTCCATGAGTGGTTTAACGCAGGAAGAGACAGACATGAAAAAGATGTTAGCTACACTAAGTATAGACCAGTGATAATTGTATTGTTTTGGATGAATGCAATATCCCAAAAGAGGAGTTAAAAGAACAGTTAACAAAACTTCAATACACCTTAAGATGGAAGAGCAAAAAGCAAAAGAGAAAAGCAAAAAATTGTGGAGAAAAGCAAAAGAGAAAACGGAGCAAACACATGAACCCACAGGTTAGGACATTAGAAAAGGAGTTAAACTAATGGAATAAAAAAAAAGACCCAGACCAATTTATTAACATTCAATAGATTTCCATCCTCAATCATTGAACTTGTACTAAAAATGCTTTATGAATAAACATTTTGCATGTTTCCAAAGGTTCTTTTTCCATTCAGAATGTAAAACTTGTAACTCTACAGTGACCGGATATACCATATTTTTCGGCCTATAAGACGCACTTTATCTTCCCCAAAACTGAGGGGGGAAAGTTTGTTCGTCTTATACGGCGAATGCAGAGCACCACGGAGGGAGGTCACGGCCGTAGGAGAGGCGTAAGAGCTACGGAGCTAGGCCAAAGCCTCCCATCGCCCATCTCTGCCATAGTGCGGCCTAAACGAAAACGAAAAAAACCCCTACATTTCCCACAATGCCTTTGGCTACGGTAGCCGCAACAATGTTTCCACAATCCGCATCCATACTCACGAGCAAAACTACAGAGCTGCCGTTTCTCACACATTGAACATAAGACTCTCGCATTTGAGTGATCTCTCACGCTACAAACACGATTTCTCACGCTAAAATACATTTCAAGATGTGAAATGGGCACAGCTAATAGTTTATCTGCAATGTTTCTTGAGCCTGACGATAAGATGATGATCGATCTGCATCTTCTTCAGTCTGTGAGGTTTTTTTTTCCGCTAAACATTCACTTGGACAGTTTGATCCTTCATTAATGGAGTTATGTGGGTTTTCATAAGCTGACAAAAATCAAAAGGATTTATATTAGAACAGCAAGCATACAATTGTTTCCATGCAATCGAATTGTCACTTGAATAAGTTATAAATAAAGAGTTTTAACATTAAGGAGTAGTTACATTTATTTTACATTAAAATAATTATTAATTAATAATTAAATAATTATTTTACATCTGGGGGGCCCAGATTCTTTTAAAGGTTTAAAGGGGGGCTCGACTAAAAAGTTGAGAACTACTGTATTATTACTAATGTGGGGGCAATCTTACTAGCTATTATTAGTAATGTAGTGACAATGTTACTAGCTATTATTAGTAATGTAGTGACAATGTTACTGGCTATTATTAGTATTGTAGTGACAATGTTACTGGCTATTATTAGTAATGTAGTGACGATGTTACTAGCTATTATTAGTAATGTAGTGACAATGTTACTAGCTATTATTAGTAATGTAGTGACAATGTTACTAGCTATTATTAGTAATGTAGTGACAATGTTACTAGCTATTATTAGTAATGTAGTGACAATGTTACTAGCTATTATTAGTAATGTAGTGATAATGTTATTAGCTATTATTAGTAATGTAGTGACAATGTTACTAGCTATTATTAGTAATGTAGTGATAATGTTACTGGCTATTATTAGTAATGTAGTGACAATGTTACTGGCTATTATTAGTAATGAAGTGACAAAGTTACTGGCTATTATTAGTAATGTAGTGACAATGTTACTGGCTATTATTAGTAATG
>SRMA01025534.1:4823-35372 GCA_007224835.1 Danionella cerebrum
GATAGGCACCGGCAGACCCCCGTGACCCCAAAAATGGAATAAGCGAGTTGAAAAATGAATAAATAGTATGAGCAGGTAAGAAATGCTGCATTATCCCTGTGTAGCATTGCATATTTCTTTTTTCAAAAAACGTTGAGATAATTTAAATTACATAAATCTGTTTTTATATACTATGGCATTTATTCAATCAGTGCTACAAGTCTCTATTTTTTAGTTACTGTACTTATTTTTTTGTTACTACTACGCTCTAAAAAAGGTTGAGCTACAAAACGACCCAACCATAACCCAAATGCTGGTCACCGATGGGACAGAACATGAGCTTTACTTAAACTATCCCAACTGCTGGGTTACTACATTTACCCCAGAAAGCCTGGTTTGTTAATTATTACCATTATGTTTGGCTATTAATTCCATTCATTTCATGTATTTTGCATGATTGATGTTGTGTTCTCTTTTTCTGAGGTTTTGTTGTGTTGCAATCTGAGACATTTAACGAAATGAAAAAACACAAAAAGGTTGCTCCATCAAAGCTTTCCAAAACGTTTTTGAATGTGATACATTTTTGTTGACATTATAGTCTTTTATGCGGATTGTAAAACAAATGATTTTGGGTTTGTTGTGTTGCAAAATAAACGTCTTGTTTCAATTGAATCCAGTCTTACTTATTAGAAATGCCGTCATTTCAGCTTAATATTTTTTATATTAGAACCCACAGAAGAATCCACTATGAACCTGTTTCAGAAAACACATTTTGGGAAAGAGGAAAATTTAGTTTCAAAGACAGAAGAGAGTTCTGCAGAGAAACCAGCCAAAGAAACTGGGATACAAAAAGGTTTCTCCTGCTCTGAATGTGGATTTGGCTTCAAAAATAAAAAAGAACTTTCCAAACACGAGCAGGTTCACACTGGAGTGAAGTTGTTCAGCTGTGATCAGTGCAAGAAAACATTTATTACTGAGAAAAACTTTAAATCACACCTTAAATGTATTTGTGATGTGAAGCCCCATCATACCTGTTCTTATTGTGGAATGAGTTTTACAGCAGCAGCACATCTAATAAAACATAATCGGATTCACACTGTAGAGAAACCATACAAATGTTCACACTGTTGGAAGAATTTCTCTGACCCATCTTCTCTTAAATCTCATGAGAGGATTCATACAGGAGAGAAACCATACAAGTGTTCACACTGTGAGAAGAGTTTCTCTGACTCATCCAATCTTAAAGCCCATGAGAAGATTCACACTGGAGAGAAACCATACAAATGTTCACACTGTGAGAAGAGCTTCCCTGTGTCATCTCATCTTAAATATCATGAGAGGATTCACACTGGAGAGAAACCTTACCAATGTTCCCACTGTGAGAAGAGTTTCTCTGTGTCATCTTGTCTTAAATCTCATGAGAGGATTCACACTGGAGAGAAACCGTACAAGTGTTCCCACTGTGAGAAGAGTTTCTCTGTGTCAACTGGTCTTAAATTGCATGAGAGGATTCACACTGGAGAAAAACCATACAAATGTTCACTATGTGAAAAGAGTTTCTCTGACTCATCCAATCTTAAAGCTCATAAGAAGATTCATACAGGAGAGAAACCATACAAATGTTCACACTGTGAGAAGAGCTTCCCTTTGTCATCTTATCTTAAATCTCATGAGAGGATTCACACTGGAGAGAAACCATTCCAATGTTCCCACTGTGAGAAGAGTTTCTCTGTGCTATCTTGTCTTAAATCTCATGAGAGATTTCACACGCGAGAGAAACCATACAAGTGTTCCCACTGTGAGAAGAGTTTCTCTGTGTCGTGTCATCTTAAATATCATGAGAGGATTCACACTGGAGAGAAACCATACATTTGCGCACTCTGTGGGAAGAGTTTCTCTGCGTCATCTTCTCTTAAATCTCATGAGAGGATTCACACAGGAGAGAAACCATTCAAATGTTCATACTGCGAAAAGAGTTTCTCTGACTCATCCAATCTTAAATCTCATGAGAAGATTCACTCTGGAGAGAAACCACACAAATGTTTACACTGTGAAAAGAGTTTCCCTGTGTCATCTCATCTTAAATCTCATGAGAGGATTCACACTGGAGAGAAACCATACAAATGTTCCCAGTGTGAGAAGAGTTTCTCTGTGCTATCTTGCCTTAAATCTCATGAAAGGATTCACACTGGAGAGAAACCGTACAAATGTTCACACTGTGAAAAGAGTTTCTCTGTGTCATCTCATCTTAAATATCATGAGAGGATTCACACTGGAGAGAAACCATACAAATGTTCCTATTGTGAGAAAAGGTTCCCTGCGTCTTCTTCTCTTAAATCTCACGAGAGGATTCACACTGGAGAGAAACTGTATTAATGTTGTGCATGTTCACAAAATCGTCTTCTCTTTAAAGACACATGGAGGTTAATGAGAAAACTCCCCCAAAAAAGCTCTCTTCCCACAGAATTACTGTTATATATGAAACTTTTAGATTTTCCATTCATTCACATAAAAAAACAAACAAGTGGATGTTTTTATTAGGGATGCCTCAATCCTCTGTTTTATGTCGAACCATATAATTTTATGCACCCTCCTCTGTTAGTTACGTGCTTACCCTACCCTGGTTTTCAGGTTTATCATTTGAATACCTCCTATATGTATTATTATTAGTTTCACATGTGAAAAGGTAGATGTCAGGAAAGCAAATATCCAATCAATAAACTGCTCCTTGTGCAAATATCCAATCAGAGAGCGCTAAAGTCAGAGGTGGGCTTCTCATGTTTCACGCAGCCAGTGGATGAATTGTCAGTGCTATGAGGACATGCGGTCAGATTTTGGCTGGCTGTGCTGATGAATACGACAAAGAAAAAGAACAGTAAACAAAAATGATTAATTGAATAATATAAATTCCACCTTAGGTGTGAATGTGTGAGTGTTTGTTGCCCTGCGTCTGTCCAGGGTGTACCCCTGGCTCTTGCCCCAATGTGTGCTGGAGATAGGCACCGGCAGACCCCCGTGACCCCAAAAATGGAATAAGCGAGTTGAAAAATGAATAAATAGTATGAGCAGGTAAGAAATGCTGCATTATCCCTGTGTAGCATTGCATATTTCTTTTTTCAAAAAACGTTGAGATAATTTAAATTACATAAATCTGTTTTTATATACTATGGCATTTATTCAATCAGTGCTACAAGTCTCTATTTTTTAGTTACTGTACTTATTTTTTTGTTACTACTACGCTCTAAAAAAGGTTGAGCTACAAAACGACCCAACCATAACCCAAATGCTGGTCACCGATGGGACAGAACATGAGCTTTACTTAAACTATCCCAACTGCTGGGTTACTACATTTACCCCAGAAAGCCTGGTTTGTTAATTATTACCATTATGTTTGGCTATTAATTCCATTCATTTCATGTATTTTGCATGATTGATGTTGTGTTCTCTTTTTCTGAGGTTTTGTTGTGTTGCAATCTGAGACATTTAACGAAATGAAAAAACACAAAAAGGTTGCTCCATCAAAGCTTTCCAAAACGTTTTTGAATGTGATACATTTTTGTTGACATTATAGTCTTTTATGCGGATTGTAAAACAAATGATTTTGGGTTTGTTGTGTTGCAAAATAAACGTCTTGTTTCAATTGAATCCAGTCTTACTTATTAGAAATGCCGTCATTTCAGCTTAAAGTTAAATAAACGAGTTGTTTTGCTAGATGAGCTGATAAATATCTATTTATTCACAAATATGCAATCTTTAAAATCACTGCGGAAATAAACAGCGAACGCTTGTACATCCGGTTCATTAAGCTGCCAATCAAAACCGTACTAGCCAATGAGGGCGAACCACTGTTATCCCTGCCCCCATTAAAGATTTGTGCCAGAATGACAAGCAACACTTTCAGGATCGCAAACAGAAAATTAGAAAGCAAAAGCAAAGATGCTGACAGTGCAATCAAAACTCTGAAAGGCAAAACCGAAGCTTAAAATGGAACAATCAAAAAATGAAAGTCGATTTTTAAAAACACTGGATTATTTCTGTAACCACACTGCTGGGTTAAAGGGTTTGGGAGTTCAGTAAAGTTAGCTGCAGAGTCACGGATTCAGTTTTCTCTGCTCAATAGCTCGAGAGGAAAATGTTCGTAATAAACAAATTACACATGTTTTTAATCTGTGTTACCTAGTGGACAAACTACAGAACGTTTTTATCAAAACATGTCAGAAATATATTACGATCTATGCGCAGCTCGACATAAGATCACTTAGGGGCCGTCTGCAAATTACCAAACGCAAAGTATGTTTTACCCAGAAAATAACAAGTGAAATCAAGCAACACGCCACTCCTCACCTGCATTTTGTACTGCATAACTCATTTTAATTAAATATTGAAACATTTATTTTAGCATCATTTTAATTATTGATTATTTTAATTAAAGTTCAATAGCTCCCATAAAACTCTCTCTATAACCAAATTCATGTCACATACAACTGTTCCAATGCTTAACTTTAAGTGTTTTCAAGTAAATTAAAGCTTACTGTTTCCTGACATACTCATTGTGTCAAGGCATATTTCGTTTTCATTGTTTTTTTTATCGGCAGCGCAAACACACAAGGTGTCTGCTAGCTTTAGCTAAATTGGCGTTAGCTAACATTAATGTTAATTAATTTCTGAAGCTCTCTAGTCCAGATTGACACTTTACACTTCAGGAATCCTTTGTTTTGTGAAATAATGTATATTGTTTTTCATCTTTAATCTATAATTATTAAAATTGAAACAAATATAGGCCTGAAATGTTTCACAAAATAAATTTGCTGCATGTAAACCCCTAACAAGAATACATTTTGAAGGATTCAATGAATGATTTTTTTGTGAGTGGCACAGTGGGTATCGCTGTTGCCTTTCAGTGAGAAGGTTGCTGGTTCAAGGCCAGAGGAATTTGCTTGTTCTCATGAGTGGATTCTTTCCTAGTTCTCCGGTTTACCCCACAAGACCAAACACATGCATCAAGTCAATTCAAAACCAGGATGTACCCCACTTTTTGCCAAAAAAGCGCTGGAGATTGGCACCAGCATAACCTTTGGTCTGAAGTAGGTAAAGAAAATGAATGATTTTTTTGTGGATTTTAATAAATAACTGATGTACTTATTCAAACTGTTCTGTGTTCAAAGGTGAGGACAAACATGGCGGAATACCTGCAAAATTCTGAATGGGAACATGTTTTTTTTGCACACTGCTTTAGAGATGGTGAAAAAACAAGCTCCATTTTTTCCCTAATTTTCAGCCAGGCATTTGACATGCACTCATTGACGGTAGCCATCAAACTCTGTTTTAAAAAAAACAACAACACAATGCTTGGTAAAAGTTTGATGGTTCTTTTTGTAATTAATAAGCAGATGACTTGTATTGTCTAAAGTTTCTCTTCATCTTATCAACTCCAACTCTTAATGCATGTTGGCAACTTTAAGTTGGTTTTAACCTGAGTTAACAGGCCCCTAGCGTTTCTTTGTAGTCCAATTCCACAATCTTAAGGCTTTGTGTTCTTTAAGTCTTACTCAAATATTGTCATTTAAATCCAACCTTCACTTAATATTCCAAATACCTTCCGGCGCTGGTGGAGACCGGCTGTTACTTTCAACAGCTCCTTTTTTTCTACTTTTCGCTATTCTTTACTTTTGTTTTTGTGTAAAACTTCTCTCTACACACTTGTAGAGTATGGTCCCTGCAGTTTTTTTATCAGGATTCTTGCTGTTTTTCTGCTTTTACAACAACTTTTAGCGCAACTTTGCATGAAGCGGCTCGCGTTGTTTACAGTAGGGAACAGCTGATTGTGCTGCATAGCGCTGTAGTGTTCCCCAGGGACAGACACCAAATACCCCCGGAACTGGTTCGGAAGACCCGCCGTGGTTGCAGTGCCGGGAAGAAACATCGGGAAAAGAAGAGACTCTTTAGACCGGCTCTCCCCACAGTCACTATGGGAAATGTGGGATCTCTTCCCAATAAGATGGATGAGCTAGCGGCACTAACTCGCCATCAGCGTGAGTACATGGAGGGCAGCATCCTTTTGTTCTCCGAGACCTGGCTCACACACAACATCCCGGATTCTACTCTTCTGCTGGAAAACTTTCATCTGCTACGGGGCGGACAGAATTGCGGACAGCGGTAAGGGAAAAGTGAGGTGGTGCAAACCAGGACACTGCACTATTAAATAATAACAACTGTGCAACAGGGACATCGAAATGTTAGCAGTTAGCATGACGCCTTTCTATCAACCACGGGAGTTCTCTCATGTGATTGTAACGGTGGTGTGTACGTCTCACAGCCAGTGACAGTCACCTCTCAGTCACCAGCAGGCTGCAGACACAGCACCCACAGGCCCTCTTCCTCATCTCTGGAGACTTTAACCACATGTCTCCCTCATCTGTTCTGCCCACATTCACTCAGTTTGTCACCTGCCCCACTAGAGACAATAGAACACTGGACTTGCTTTATGCCAACACCAAGGAGGCATATTCTGCATCCCCCTTCCTCCCCTGGGAAGAGCTGACCATAACATAGTCCATCTGCAGACTGTGTACACTCCTGTTGTGCACAGGCAACCGGCGGTCTCACAATGAGTGAAGAGATGGACTGAGGAGAGTGAAGCTGCTCTCAGGGACTGCTTCAACACCACGGTGTGGACAGAGCTTTATGACCCACATGGGGAGGACATCAATACTATAACGGACTATATTAAGTTCTGCGTTGAGAACACTGTTCCTTCCAAGAAGGTACTGTGTTTCTCCAACAAGCCGTGGAGTAACCCTGAAATCAAAGCTCTCCTGAAGGAGAAGAAGATAGCTTTTGGGTCAGATACAAGAATGAGCTGAGGGCTGTACAGAGGGAGCTGAGGAGGAAGATCAGAGAGGGAAAAGCCAGCTACAGGAAGAAGATGGAGAAGCAGCTGCAGCAGCAAGACGTCAGCTGGGTGTGGAGAAGCCTGAAAAATCTCTGGCTACAATACACCTCACTTACAGGCAGAGGGGGATCAGAAGTGGGTCAACGACCTAAACATACACTTCTTTTTTTTTTTTTTACCTTGTCCTGTCCTGCTCAAAAGCCATCACATGGGGGAGTACATGCCTTGCTGAGTTGGACAGTTTTGCTTTCTCCAGAGGAGTAAAACGCCTGGTGTGGTGTTTTCTCCTCTGGATTTGAAAATTGAATGTATTTATTAAATATTTTTTAGTTGTGGTTCCCGCGAGTCAGTTTATAATAGTTGTGTCAGGACAAGACGGTGTTTAACTGAAAGGGGGAGTGGGTAAAGGATTGAGGAAGGGTGAAGGTACATGAGTGAAAATTAAAGAAAGGAAGAGGAAAAGAAGAAGAGAGGAAAAAAAAATAATAATTTAGAAGAGAAGAAAAAAAATAGCAAATGAATAAAATAAAATAAATAAATACCTACCTGAACATGACGCATAAGTCCTAGTAACAGTTCATTTTGTCCATGTCCGTTTGTTATTGTTCATGTAAAACAGTTATTGCAGTTTGTATATTCAGACACACATACATACATGATTAAATATTGTGATGGAAGGACTCTGTTCCTTTCTGTCTCGAGACGAAGTTTTCCGGGGCCCCAGAGGTGACATGGAAAGAAACACGACACGGAGATCATGCATCAACCAGTCACAAATTTATTGGCAGTTTGTTCGGGGTTTTTATACAGTTCAGAACAGTGGGTGTTAACAAAGTTTTTACAAGAAAAGGGACGTGGGACATCATGTGCTTTCTGCAAGAAGATGCTGACTTCAGCATTCAGGAGCGGTGGGGGCGAGTAAGTTTCGTGAACTCAGGTCAGCCTGACCTTGGGCCTGTGTGCGCCTGCGCACTCCTGAATGCAATGAGAAATGCTGCAGATGGGGAAGCTAGATGGGTTTCCTGTATCTGAATGTCTGTATTTCTATCACATATCCCTTCTCTTCATCTGTAAAGATGAACAACCATGGTATAATAGTATCATCTTCATCAAACCTCAAAAGGCATCACATAAAATCAATCATGTGAGTCAATAGAATCAATTTTCAGGATCAATGAATCAAACTCAAAAGTTAAAAACATTACATCAATCTCAGGGATCAGTACATAATAAAATCAATCTCAGGGATCAGTACATAATAAAATCAATCTCAGGGATCAGTACATAATAAAATCAATCTCAGGGATCAGTACATAATAAAATCAATCTCAGGGATCAGTACATAATAAAATCAATCTCAGGGATCAGTACATAATAAAATCAATCTCAGGGATCAGTACATAATAAAATCAATCTCAGGGATCAGTACATAATAAAATCAATCTCAGGGATCAGTACATAATAAAATCAATCTCAGGGATCAGTACATAATAAAATCAATCTCAGGGATGTCTCTATTATCAATTTTCGACCTGTAACTGAAACCATGAAAAAAAGTTTAATGGTGCTCATAAAGGTATGGGAAAGTTAAAATATGATACTTTCTCATATAAATGTGAAGGATATATGATGATCTAGTATAAGTTCAAAACTTATTGTAAACCACACTGATTATACTGAATAATATATTAAAACCCATTGGCTATATCAGAGTGATGTAGAAAAAAAAATATTCAAATATAAAGTCCACAAATCCTAAAAAAAAAAATTATTTGTAACTGGAAAAATTAGAACCATCCACAGAAAATTGCTGGAATTCTTGTTGGAACACATCGGATACTCGATTTCTTTTGTCCCTGTATATCCTGGATCGATAGGCACTCTAAATTAGAACCATCCGCATCAAAACATAAGCAACAATAACCCGATACAGTCAAAACCCTTTGTGATCATCTTTCAATCAAAACTTTAGAAGAATATACAGAGAAATATCCCCTTCTCTGATCATTCCAGATACTTGCCATCATTAATGTGGGCCTTGTACAATTATTTGAGTCACAGAGTTCAGCTTCTGGTTTCCAGTAAAAGCAACAAGGCATTTCATTAGTTGCGGAAAGAAACAAATCTCCAAGTTGTCATCGTAAACTCATAATATCATTGTTATGTACAAGTTCAGTTTCGATGGATAGATGTACGCAAAGATGGTATCAGTTCGTTTCGGATGAATAGATGTGCGCAAGGGTGGCATAATCACTTCAGTTCAGTGTCACAACAACGACGATGATGATGATGATGACGATGACGATGATGTAGTTGTAGTTTCTATGTGAACATTAGCATTTGATGAATTGTAAATAGTTCTGTAGAAAGTCGTCCAGACGGAGCATTTCTCCAACAGTGGTTTGTTTAGAATTCACGATGTTTGCTGCTATATAAACTCCTGGTGTTTAGGAATTGTTGTTGACTTCTGTGATAAATCAGTAATTTGGAAATCATGGATGAAGATGGGCCTGTTGTGATAAATCAGTCGTTTGGAAATCATGGATGAAGATGGGCCTGTTGTTGTAATTCTGAAGTGGGATCATAGCGGTAAGGAATGTCGCAGTATTGAGATACTCAGCACCAGGAAGATTGGACGAGGGGATGGGTTGGGTCTCCGGTTGAGTCGATGTCCCAGGTCAGGACCACCCAAATCAGAAGGGGGGTGTGGTGATGGTGGGACAGGCTATGTTGCGAGGAGGCTTCCTTGCTCTCTGTTGGAGCTGGTTTTTCCTGCAGCAGGAAAGGAGGATCCAGGTTTTCTCCCTCAGCGATTCTCACGGCTGTGAGGGTCCTCAGAAAAACTCAGAAGGGATCCATCTCAGCTCCCACTCTCTGACTCATCCTCCACCAAAGGTCAGGGCTTTCAGTCAGGTCAGGCAGCGGGTCTCAGATCAGTCTGCACTCAAAAAAGGAATCATAAGCTCGGCAACTCCATCTCACAGTCTCCAAATTCTTTCTTTTGATTCCCACGTGTCCCTCCCCGGTGTTTTACATGTAACTTAATTCAAATCGGGTTTAAGTTCACTTTTTACTCTGCACATATCACACTGCAAAAAAAACGTTTGACAAAGTTTTCAACAAAACAGCTTTTAACCATTAAGTTCTGATTCATAGAAAATACTTCTTCTTTTCCATATAAATCTTAAATGCTAAACAAATTGCTTTTCTTCTGTTTAATTTCTACTACCACTGAGATCAATTATTCTTCTTCAATCAAATGTTTTCCTAAAATTGCCTTTCTTCTGTATTTAGAAAGAGAAGTTCACTCAATTCATTTCAAATCACAATTTTTAATGCTTAAAATAGCAATTTAGAGTTTAATTTTTAAGAGCATCTTGTTTTTTTTTTTTTTTTGCTTTCACTTACTTCTTTCATTCCTCTAGCGATAACGTGTCCAGGGTCATCCTAAAATCTCAATCTCCATAATCTGTTCTTAAACCTTGAGCAAATAACCTTAAAACCAACTGTCGTGGTGCGGTACACGAGGAGACCGCCGGTACTGGTGTCAGGGAGGAGGAGGTAAAGAATTTCAGATCATCAAATATCAAAAGGAACAGATAATGAAAACAGGAGCTGTAATCAAAACACTAAAATTTGTGAAACCTTAAATTGACTCTGATTAGTCCAAACTTGTATCATTTACTCAGACCAACCAATTAACAAAATCTTAAATAATAATAATAATAATAATAATAATAATAATAATTGCATGGTTTTCTCTGTTAAGGCTTTTTATTAATTTTATATACCCCCTCTTTATTTATTATCTTGTTAAATTACTCTGTACCTCACGACTGTGTTCTATTTCATACAGTTAGTAACCAGCCATCAGCCAAAAAAAAATTTAGATGTGTTTCAAAATGCTTACTAGGTAAATTTTTGCTAACCTCAATAGGCAGTAGTCTTACCCATTAAATTGATTCATTTATTGATTCCACTTATTATTGTTTTATCATATTAATTATGTTCTGTATATTTTATCCTTTTATTTTAAGAAAAAATATTTTTTGCAGTGCATATGTGACAGAGCTTTCTACTAATCAACGTACCAGTAATTTATTTCTCCTCTCATCGCTACAGCTCATTTACGATAATTTTAAATCCAAATGACTAAATAAAATTATCTTAATACTAATGATTGAGCTTCAAAGTCTTGTTTACCATAAGAACTATTAACACAACACATTTTCTACGACCCCAGGAAATAACTTCAGTCAAAGGAGTTAAAATCTCCAACTCCGCAAAAAGATATCATTCATTTTTTTGCAAACTTTACCAATCTGTGTTTTCTTATTCCATGAGTTCCATTAAATTCTTTTACAAATATTCAAAGTAATCTCCACACAGATGTTCTTTGAGAGAAACAGTTCTCTTCCCAGCCAGGGTTTGAAATTCAGTTTAACCCAAAAGCCATTTCTTAACTGAGTTCTTAACAGCTCTTTATTCATTCCATCACCCTCTGTATCTGTCCATTTTGCAGGGCTGGAGTCATCCCTGTGTTTGTGTCATGTGCATGATAGAATTCACCTGTTCCGCAGCAAGTTTTCACAGTCACTCACTCGCTCCTTGTATCCTCCTCAGACGAATCAAACTCCTGTCTCTCCACCCGTTTGTGGAGTGGACATTTACGAACAAATGCAGCCGGCAAAACCACAATGGAAAGCAAAGCAGTGACTAAATCATGCTACAAACAAGCTTAGCAAAAATCATGCACAAATGAAAAACATAAGAAGCTTTATCTTTAGTGGGCACGCATGCTTTGGTCAACGCAATAGTTCAGCAGCTCAAGCGTCATGCACAGATAGTATTATTAGTAATTACAGAAATACCCCCTGCAATCCTGACCAGTTTCCAAGTCCCGAGGAACAGAGCCATCCCCATGAACAAGATGAAGGATGGAAGATTTCAAGTTCAATCAGAGAGCACAAAACCTCAAGCACAGGAATCTTCGTCAGTAAGAAAGTGTAACAAGATCAAGAACAGATCAGTGTTCAATGGCCAGATATCGGCAACTCAGTGTTGTTGGAAACAGAATCAAGGGTTGAAAACGATAGGCCACAGAATGCACGTAGGAACAAAAATAAAAATAAAAAATAAGGAGCAGCTCAAGCATTGTTTTTCATTCATGATGAAAAGGAATTCACTTAAAGATCGGAGTTCAAAACAGGAATGCAAAACATTATTTTGTTGACTGTGGGGTCAAGAATGTTCAAAAAGAATAAAAAAGGTAAAAATAAAAATAAAAAGGTTTTCTCAGGCACAGCGATCCAGATCTGTACAATCTGCAGTTTTGGGGGGTAAAAAAGGATTCCCTTCTCTTGATGGTTCAAAAAACTCAGTATTAACAAAACTCTCTCTAAACTAGATTACGCTCCTAGAAATTTAGTGTTTGCCCTTCTCCCAGAATGGGTGGCACTACAGCAACAACGGCTATAATTTTGGACTCTCCTCTGCCCTTCTCCCAGAGCGGGTGGCACTATGACAACAATGGTTTGCAGATAATCGGCAAATCGACAAGCAGCGCAGTCACGTCCACAAGTAATCAACCAACAACTTCAAATAATCCAAAAATAAAACTTTCTAAGGTAAAAGTAATCCACCCCAAAATTCTTAGTCAAAAGTCCATTATTCAGTCAAAAGTCACGTCAAGGATCCATTAAAGCTTTTGTTGTTCTTCTCCGGAGTTCACTGTTTGGCCTTAAATAATATCATTTTATTTTTAAATTCAAACTATTATTTTGGTATTATTATTATACTATTATAATCTCTTATAATTATTATTAATGATTTTCTTCTCATGCTCATATATAAAGAAATTAGCAATTTTCCCCTAAATTTGCTTATGATCTGTGGGATTCTCTTTGAGAGGGATGCATGCTGCACGGCGCCCAGAACACTACGACACAGACTCCATCACCGTCAAGATTTCAACCTTAAGAAACCCAAAATCATTCACACACTTCCATTCACTCGAGGCTCTGGTCTGCAGTGTGTATTTTTCAGAGAGCTGAACACATTTCTGTGAAAAGCAAAATCAGCTTAATGCACTCAAATCTCACCCTGAGCCTCTGTGTCTCAGTGAAGATTGAAAGTCTTATTTTACTCTATCTAATGAATTTGAATCGGTGATCACTCAAGTTCAAAAAAGCTGAGCAAAAAAAGTCTCTTCGCGATACACACAGCAGATACGTATAGAAAGGGATAGATGTAAAGTGTCAACATATCAGTTGATATAATAAGAGACCTACACGTCCCTTAATCAACAACCACAACAACCAACAAATTCTTTCCCTCAGTCTAAAAATGTTAGTAATGATGTTCTTTAAAAGACCTCTCCTTTTTTATAGAGAGAGGTTTGTGTAACGTTTTCAGAAAGAGAAACAATCATAGATTCATTCAAAGGCATGTGAGGAGATTTCATCTCACCATTTGCTGTCTGGAAGCCCCTCTCCCTCTCACCAGCCACCCCCTGTCACTTCCTCTGGCAATCACTCTGGTCCACTGGTTATCACCGGTTGGCCAAGCTCTGGAAGCAGTCTTTCTCTTGTAGATTTCTTGATCCGCCGATGACAAGTCTTTCTCTTGTCGGTTTCTTGATCCGCCGATGACCAGTACTTTCTCTTGGCCTCACGCCCAGATGCCGTGAGTTCGGCAGAAGACAGTTCTGTGTTTTTGAGCATTTCTCTCTCTGTATGTGTGTGCTCAAGGGCCGCTTGATCAGGAGGCAGCTGAAATGGTGTGTGTTCAGCTTGAAAATGTTCATCTCTGTCCCGGCTGAGCGTTCTCAGGTTTCACTCAGCAATGTCCAGTTCCGTCTCTTTCATACAAGCAAAGAAAGAGGGTTTTCGAGGTGTGAGTTGGATGGTGAAGGTCAGTTTTTCACAGGCAGGAGCCCATTCCAGGCTGCTTTGGGTCTCATGAATCTGTGAAAAGGATTTAGAAGAAACTTTCTCTCTCAGTTCATCTCGGGATGTCCGTCCGCAGCTCTTCCGCTGACTGGGCACTCTTCCCACTGACAGATGTTTTGACAAGTACCATCCGCTATTTCTCAGTTCATGATATTCGTCGGAGCACAACTCACACACAAGCGCTTTGATGTCAGATGAGTTTCATGTCTCGGACCCGTTCCTGGAGATGTTCAGCGTCAGGGTGAAGGAAGGGTTAGCGTTTTCTCTGATCGCATGGACTGGTCATTTTCTGCAGCTGGACTGGTCAGATTCGCACATCCCCAGCCCCTCCCGAGCTTGAAGAGCCGTGCCTCTGGTCTGGTTCGGACTGAAGTCTTCAAGACCTGATGTCTTGCGCACTGGTTCCGACAGTGTAGGTGGCGGGCGAGGAGAAGGGAACATACCATCGAGCTCTGGGTCTCTCAGAATGTTCTCAGAGACGGAAAGAAAGGTTCTCGGTTAGTAATTTCATCGTTATTCACAGAGCCTCCTGATTTTAAAGGAATATCTGCTACAACACTCATATCAAAACTCTTGCCGCCGACTCTCTTCGGGCACACACAGGATTTACCGGCACTCCACTTCAATCCCACAACCTCAGTTTTCAAGCAACCACTGATTCAAGTTTTCAAAGAACAGCCGATTCTCACAAAAACCTCCTCGTTCTGGGAAACCACATGCATCCACCCAAAGATGAATTGTTTCAAGCTTTCTTAGAATTTGTCTACATGTATCTAAAATTTGGGTGAGTTAAAAATCTTTCAATATTATCATCTTATGGTGTTTTTCTCTTTACTGTTGGTTTTGCCCATTTTATAGTTTCAGCCTCTTTTTCACACAACAGAAAGAATTTTACTCTCCCTCCCTTCTCTTTACACACACTCTCCCGCACTCAGAAGAAAAAGGAGAAAGATGAGAGATGGAAAGATTTGCAAGCTCTTTTTTTTCTTTTAATTTTCAGAACATTCCCTATTTTCTCTTGGTTAACCTTTTTAGCTGTCTGATGTTAAAAAGCAGTCCCAGACTGCTGAGCGAACGCTTCGGGCCCCTTCAAGTCGAATGCAGTCCCGGACTTTTCAACTTGGTACCGACAGTCCCTGACTGTCTCGGACCCCGTCGGCTTGGCAAAAAGCAGTCCCAGACTGCAAAGACGGTCCCTGACCGTCTTGGCCCCTTCAAGTCGACGAAAGCAGTCCCAGACTGCTAGAGGATCTTCTCGGGCCTCTCCAATTTGGCAAAAAACAGTCCCTGACTGTCTTGTTAAATTTAATTTATTTTTATCTTTTTGTCTGCCCTCTTCAAGTTGACGAAAGCAGTCCCGGACTGCTAATAGTTGTTATCGGGCCTCGTCAATCTTGGCAAAGCAGTCCCAGACTGCAAGAAAAACAGTCCCTGACTGCTAGAAGATCCTATCGGGCCTCCGTCAATCTTGGCAAAGCAGTCCCAGACTTCAAGAAAAACAGTCCCTGTTTCGGTCCCTTCAAGTTGACGAAAGCAGTCCCAGACTGCTAAACGGTCCCCTGGACCAGAGCTCATAAGTTATCTTGCAATTGCTTTTAGAGTTTCCTAATTTGTTGAATTTAGCTTCTCTAATTTAAATTTGGTCTAAGTTAGTTAAAAGAACAGAATCGTCCCACTTGCCTCGTTCAATAAACCGTGTCACTGAGCCGAGAAGAGTCGCTCGGGCTCCAAGGTCTTTCTATCTCTTGACCCCAGACGGGAAATTTTTAGCCGGGATGTGCGCGCGCTGGATCATCCGCCTCAGCTCCAGGTTCTCGGCTCAGCCTGAGCGGCCCCACAGGTTTGGGTGCCAAGTGTGATGGAAGGACTCTGTTCCTTTCTGTCTCGAGATGAAGTTTTCCGGGGCCCCAGAGGTAACATGGAAAGAAACACGACACGGAGATCATGCATCAACCAGTCACGAGTTTATTGGCAGTTTGTTCGGGGTTTTTATACAGTTCAGATCAGTGGGTGTTAACAAAGTTTTTACAAGAAAAGGGACGTGGGACATCATGTGCTTTCTGCAAGAAGATGCTGACTTCAGCATTCAGGAGCGGTGGGGGCGAGTTAGTTTCGTGAATCAGGTCAGCCTGACCTTGGGCCTGTGTACGCCTGCGCACTCCTGAATGCAATGAGAAATGCTGCAGATGGAGAAACTATGGGTTTCCTGTATTTGAATGTCTGTATTTCTATCACATTGGTCTGTAGTTTGATAGTTTGTTTTGATCTAAATTTGGTTTCTTGATGAGAGGCTTGATAACTGCTAACTTGAAAGGTTTAGGGACATGACCGAGGGATAGCGAGGAGTTAATAATATTAAGAATAGGCTCTCCGGCTGCATGTAACACGTCTTTTAGCAGTTTGGTTGGAATAGGATCTAACACACATGTTGTGGATTTGGTTTTATTTATAAGGCCGTGCAGCTCTTCCTGTCCTATAATTGTAAAACACTGTAATTGTGACTGAGTAATTTCAGGTGAGACTGGAACACAGGATGCTGTCAGGGGTTGGACGTCAGAAATTGTGTTTCTTATATTTTCAATTTTTTCAGTGAAGAAGTTCATAAAGTCTTCACTACTAAACTGAGATGGAATACTCTTTACAGATAACTGATTTGTTAGTGTAGCCACTGTGTTAAAAAGGAACCTGGGATTGTTCTGATTGTTTTCTATCAGTTTGCTCAGGTGCTGAACCCTCGCAGCCTTTGGTGCCTGTCTGTAACTGAGCATACTGTCTCTGTATGCAAGTCTGAAAACCTCTAGTTTAGTATTTCTCCATTTCCTCTCTATAATGCGGGTTTCTCTCTTGAGGGCACGAGTGTGGCTGTTATACCATGGTGCAGGTGTTTTTTTCTCTAACCTTTTTTAACCTGATTGGGGCGACGGTGTCTAATGTGCTAGTGAGAGAGGTGCCTATCATGTTAGTTAATTTGTCTAGATCGTTCGGATTTCGGGCTGTAGTTAGATAATTAGACAGATCGGGCAGGTTACTTATGAATCTTTCCTTAGTTGATGGAACAATAGTCCTACCGAGTCTGTAACGTGGTGAGACGCGACTAATCTGCTCTACTGGTAAAGTGAACATAACGAGATAATGGTCTGTAATATCATCAGACTGAGGTATAATGTTTATATCAGTGACGTTTAATCCGTGGGATATTATTAAATCTAATGTGTGATTAAGACGATGAGTTGGTCCGGAAATGTTTTGTTGAACCCCAAATGAATTTAGTAGGTCTATAAACGATATTCCAAGGGCATCACCTGGTTCATCTACATGAATATTAAAATCTCCCACAAGCAGTAATTTGTCAAAACTGACCATGAGATCAGAGAGAAATTGAGCAAACTCCTGGAGGAACTGAGCGTAAGGCCCTGGGGGTCTATAAACAGTGGCCAGAGCGAGAGTCAATACGTGTTTTTTAGTCCTGTCTAAGAGAACCGTGTTCAAAACAAGCACTTCAAATGATTTAAACGCAAAATCTAATTTCTGATTAGCGTTAAGGACGGTGCTATAAATAGTGGCTACTCCACCTCCACGACCAGTCAGACGGGGCTCATGTTTATATAAATAACCTGCTGGAGTTGACTCATTTAGACCAATGTATTCATTTGGTTTTATCCAGGTCTCTGTGAGACAGGGTGCATCAAGATTATTATCTGTGATTATCTCATTGACTATGAGCGCTTTGGGTGCAAGTGATCTAATGTTAAGAAGCCCAAACTTTAAGGTGTGTTTGCTCGCCTGCCTTGTTACAGTTTTAACTGTAATAAGATTATTCCTTGGTCTTATAGTG
Source organism: Danionella cerebrum (assembly GCA_007224835.1). Classification (NCBI taxonomy): domain Eukaryota; kingdom Metazoa; phylum Chordata; class Actinopteri; order Cypriniformes; family Danionidae; genus Danionella; species Danionella cerebrum. The sequence goes on from SRMA01025534.1 coordinate 22,480, forward strand.
TATTTATTTCTTGATTTAATTATACGGGGGATAGACACAGTTTCTATGCTATTTGTAACTGTAACTATATGATTGTCTGTGCGGCACATTACATCTACGGTAGTATTGTATTTGCTTACCAGTCAGAGGTCATGCAGCATCCTCGACATGTTGTCTGATAAAGCTGCCGCTCCGACTCGGCTCGGGTGCAGGCCATCTGGGCGGAAGTACCTAGGACGCTCCCAGAAGAGATTCCAGTTGTTAATAAACAATAATTTTTGCTCTCGACACCATGATTGTAGCCATTCGTTCAAAGCAAATAATCTCCTAAACTTCTCTGCTCCTCGCTTGTACGTGGGCAGCGGTCCAGAGACTGCAATCTTCGTTGTTGGTGGCGTGCTGCGAACCGTCTCCACCAGAGTCCTGAAGTCCCTCTTGAGGATCTCTGACTTCCTCAGCATGCTGTCGTTCGTTCCCGCGTGGAGAACAACAGCTCCGACGTTCTCGTTCAGGATCGCGGGAACCTGCGCGGCGATATCAAGCACACGAGCACCGGGAAAACAGCGAGTGTGTGCCTTACCTTTCGGTACGTTAGGGCGGACGTGCCGGACGATGGAATCCCCGAGGACGATGGTGTCGCGCTCCGTCTCGCAGAGGGGGGTGAAGCTGTTCTGCGTCGAGATCTCGAAGGCTGGTGGTGGTGATGTCCACGATCGCGGCCGAGCTCTTGTCTTTCGTTGATGTTGCACCCAGGGTCTGCGGTGTCCCGGCATCGGAGTAAACGACACCACGGCGGGCCGGGTTCTCGGTGCGCTGGGCCTGGGCAGAGAAACACGGGGCGTAGAGGTGGTGGGAGGATTAGCTTTTGCACTCACCTGAGCCCGGTGAGCGTCTACCTGGGATTTTTCCAACGCCGCCTTCCGCCCTCTTAGTTGGGCCTGCTTCACGATCAGGTCGCGGATCTGTCTTTCCACGGCCTCCAACTCCATCTCCACCCTCAGCATTTCACCTGGGCTCAGAGATGCACACAAGAACGACATAGCGGAAGTATTGGATAGAGGAGCTAGCACTAGCCGAAAACGATTGTAAGCAGCGGCGTCGAGCCAACAAACAATGAAAGAACTAAAAGAACTAAAACTAATAAGCAATCAAAGCAACCAAAACTGAACTTTAGAGCGAATAAAGCAAAAGAGCACCGAGCAAAAGAACTGTGACTTAAATGCCTGAACGCGCCCAGCAACAGCTAGCGTTGACAACGTCGAGCTAACACACTAAACACACCAGAGCAAAGTCAACCGCTCACTCAGCGCATGCGCAGATCCTCCGGGGCCGTTTGATGTACCCTCAGGGGAATCAACTAAGCAGAAGAACTAAGACTGATAAGCAACCAAAACACAAAAAAAGCTGAAATTTGGAGCCAATAAAGGTGAATAAAGTCAACCGCTCACTCAGCACATGCGCAGATCCTCTGGGGCCGTTGATGTACCCTCAGGGGAATCCACCAAGCAAAAGAACTAAGACTAATAAGCAACCAAAACTAAACTTTAGACCCAATAAAGGCGAATAAATCAACCGCTCACTCAGCACAAGTGCAGATCCTCTGGGGCCGTTGATGTACCCTCAGGGGAATCCACCAAGCAAAAGAACTATGACTTAAATGCCTGAACGCGCCCAGCAAGTGCTAGCGTTAGCAACGCCGAGCTAACAAACAAACAAGCAACCCCTGCGCCCTCGCTTACAGGGGTGTTTCACTGCGCTCACTCGTTCAAAAGCACATTAAACCCAGTTTAAAGCAACCAAACAACAACAAAAAGCTGAACTTAGAGCCAATAAAGTCAAATAAAGTAAAATAAAGTCAAACCGCAAGTGCTAGCGTTAGCAACGCCGAGCTAACAAACAAACAAACAACCCCTGCGCCCTCGCTTACAGGGGTGTTTCACTGCGCTCACTCGTTCAAAAGCACATTAAACCCAGTTTAAAATAACCAAACAACAACAAAAAGCTGAACTTAGAGCCAATAAAGTCAAAATAAAGTAAAATAAAGTCAAACCGCTCTCAGCGCTCTGTCACACCACGCTCAACTCGTCACGCACATGCGATACTCTTCTCTGCAAAGACACAGATCGCGTTCATTAATTTTCACAACGAATACAGACAATGAACGAACCAGGTAGTAAACGGGTAAACATTTATAGGCAACACTTTAGTTTTTCTCTTAGTGCGACTGATTTCTTGTTAAATTGAAAAAAATATAAGAAATGTTCAAAACACTTCAAAATGATAACTTCTACGACGGTCCCGAGAAAATCACAATATCCAATGTACGAATCATAGATGAAACACGTACAAAAAGTGAGCTAAGATTGTTTTGGTTTCTTTATTTTTTTACATTTTTAACATTTTACCATAAACAATTTGTACATTTTACAAACGCATCGCACAAAGCGTGTGCTGGACACCAAATCTGCTCTCTTTCCGTTATTGGGCAGCCTGGCATCGCGTGCACTTTACCCGTATGTTGTTCTCTGAGTGAGTCTTGAGTGTGGCTTTTGGAGTGCGGTCGGCTCTCATAAACACACGAACATCTCTCGCTGACGTTGGCTGTGTGTTTCTGGCATTGTCCTGCTGACTGCGACGAGCAGAAGAAATCAACTCGTCAAAACGGACAACGCCACCGCGGGAATTTCACCAGGAGAATCTAAGGGAACAAGTAAAAGCAGACTCTGTTTAAAAGACAGCGCATGTCAAAGGCAGAACACCAACGCAATTTATTGGCCTTCACGAATTCACACAGACACGTCATCGCAGTCGCGGCGTGGAGAGAACCCTGTGCTTTTACTGACTCTGTAAAGCATTTCTACTAGGGAGAGAGAGAGAGAGAGAGAGAGAAATCACTCTTTTCACACTTCACTCATTAGCATCTGTGGCCACGGACCTACAGGAAACCCACGGAAGTATGTGCAAGCTCCGCCTCAAGAACCCGCCCGCTAGCCTCGAACTAGTGACCTTTGGACGAAAAGCCACAGTGCTAGCGCTTGTGAAATATGTCGACTGTATCGAGTATCGAATATGCGTCGAGTTTTGTCACTGTAGTTTTAAATACATTTTAAGAAACCTTTTTTAAATTTGGTTTCTTGATGAGAGGCTTGATAACTGCTAACTTGAAAGGTTTAGGGACATGACCGAGGGATAGCGAGGAGTTAATGATATTAAGAATAGGCTCTCCAGCTGCAAGTAACTCGTCTTTTAGCAGTTCGGTGGGAATAGGATCTAACACACATGTTGTGGATTTGGTTTTATTTATAAGGCCGTACAGCTCTTCCTGTCCTATACTTGTAAAACACTGTAATTGTAACTGAGTAATTTCAGGTGAGACTGGAACACAGGATGCTGTCAGAGGTTGGACGTCAGAAATTGTGTTTCTTATATTTTCAATTCTTTCAGTGAAGAAATTCATAAAGTCTTCACTACTAAACTAGATGGAATACTCTTTACAGATAACGGAGTTGTTGTTAGTGTAGCCACTGTGTTAAAAAGGAACCTGCAATTGTTCTGATTGTTTTCGATCAGTTTGCGCAGGTGCTGAACCCTCGCAGCCTTTAGTGCCTGTCTGTAACTGAGCATACTGTCTCTGTATGCAAGTCTAAAAACCGCTCATTTATTTTTTTTCTCCATTTCCTCTATAGAATACGGGTTTCTCTCTTGAGGGCACGAGTATGGCTATTATACCATGGTGCAGGTATTATTTCTCTAATCTTTTTTAACCTGATGTCTAATGTGCTAGCGAGGGAGGTGCCTATCATGTTAGTTAATTCGTCTTGATCGTTCGGATTCCGGGGATAGTGGTTAGACAAATAGACAGAGTGGGCAGGTTACTTATGAATCTGTCCTTAGTTGATGGAACAATAGTCCTACCGAGTCTATAACGTGGTGACACGCGACTAATCTGCTCTACTGGTAATGTGAACATGACGAGATAATGGTCTGTAAAATCATCAGACTGAGGTATAATGTTCATATCACTGACGTCTAATCCGTGGGATATTATTAAATCTAATGTGTGATTAAGAAGACGATGAGGTGGTCTGGAAATGTTTTGTTGAACCCCACATGAATTTAGTAGGTCTATAAATGACAGTCCAAGGGCATCACCTGGTTCATCTACATGAATATTAAAATCTCCCACAAGCAGTAATTTATCGAAAGTGACCAAGAGATCGGAGAGAAATTGAGCAAAATCCGTTACTCACCCCTGGCCTTCTCTCTCTCTCTCTTTCTCTCTCTCTGCAGTTTTTGGAGCGCGTGCGCCCTCAGGTGGCGAACCTCTGAAAAGAAAAAAAAACACAAATACACACCATGAATCTTTTGATGTTGTTAAGCGTCGAGTTAACCGCGAGCTTCAAATAAAAGACAAAAGCATTTCTTAGGCGAGTCAAACATGGACACATCAAATCTAACCAAACGTTTAACAGTCTGGCGTGACGAGCGTGACGACGCGACCTATAGGATTGAACTCATTTGCATAGGTCGCTGTTTGAGACAAACCTTGAATCCACTCCGTCGAGACAAGTTAACAAATGACCCGAGAGCTGCCGTCGACCGAGAACTGCACGCTGCTCGCGAACAGAGTGTTGGGGAAGACCGTGAAAATTCTGGTCACCGTCAACCGAAACGCTCTGCGTATTGGACCACATATATAAGACTCACGAAGTCTCAGCTGCTTGGGAGCGGGAAACTGCTCACCGATGTGTTTGAAGTCTAGGTGGATTGCGGTGAGGGAGAAGGAAGGGATCCTGCCTTTTTTTTTTTCTTTCTTTCCTTCTCTTTTTTTTTCTCCTTCCTTCCGCACGGCTTCATATTTGACAGCGTTAAATAAAATAAAAACGTATTTAAAATAAAGAGATAAACAGCATTAGAACAACAACAACAACCACCACCACTATAATAATAATTCACTCATTCATTGTTTTTTAAACACCCTTCCAGCTCCTAGAGCATGGTTGCAGATTAAAGGCTAGAACATTTTGGAGTGGCCATCGCAGTCACCAGACTTAAATCCGATTGAGAACCTCTGGTGGGACTTAAAGCAAGCAGTTGCAGCGCGCAAGCCTAAGAATGTGACTGAACTGGAGGCTTCTGCCCATGAAGAATGGGCGAAGATACATGTAGATCTCTGCAAGACACTTGTGTCAAGCTATGCTTCAGGTTTAAAAGCTGTTATAACTGGACAGGGTTGTTGTACTAAGTACTAAGATTGAATGTCACTTGGGGGTTGAATAAAACTGATAATGATGTGAGCACAGAAAAGACATTTGTAGTTATTTCATTATAAAAGTTATGTTATATTTGTCTGATTTACAAGTGCCTCTTTGAGTTAATTGTAAACAAGATGACTGAAATAATCAAAATCAATGTCAAACTGGCCAAAACACTCAATTTCAGTGGGAGTAGAATAATTCTGAACACAACTGTAAATATCAGAATGCACTAACAATGGTTTTTCCATTACCCATCCTCAACTCAACTTTATTTATAGAGCACTTTAAAATCAACCCAGTTGGCCAAAGTGCTGTCCACAAATACTAAAGCATATAAAACACATGAAGATAAAAAACAATAAAAACATAGTAAAGACATAACACAGTAAAAGTCAGCATCTCAGACTGAGTTAAAAGCCAGGGAGAAAAAGTATGTTTTCAAAGAGGATTTAAAAGCTACAAGAGAGTCAGCCTGCCTAATGTGCAGGGGCAGACTGTTCCATAGGCTGGGGGCAGCAACTGCAAAAGCACAATCACCTCTAGATTTCCTCTTTGTTTGTGGGACTCTTAAAGGAGACTGATCTGCCGACCTTAGAGGGTGTGAGGGAATGTATGGCTGAAGCAGGTCGGACAAATACTGTGGGGCGAGGCCATTAAGACATTTAAAAACAAATAAAATAATTTTAAAATCAATCCCAAAATGCACCGGTAGCCAATGCATAGAAGCTAAAATGGGAGTGATGTGCTCAAATGTACCTGTTTTGGTACCTGTTAAAAGTCGGGCTGCAGCATTTTGAATTAATTGCAGGCGAGACAGCAGCTTCTGGCTGAGCCCAACATAAAGTGCATTACAGTAATCAAGTCTACATGAGATAAAAGCATGGATTAAAAACCTCAAAATGATGTCTTGACAAAAATGGCTTGACTTTGGCTAGTTGTCGTAAATGATAAAAACTGGACTTGACAATTGATTTGATCTGCACATCGAATTTCAGATCACTGTCCATTTGTACCCCCAGATTTAGTCCTTGTTCAACAATAAAGTCATCTCAACTAAACACCAATACATATTTAAATGCATGAACCCACATTGATAACCCTTTTCTCTTCCATGATTAGAAAGCTTCCCATATCTACACAATCTTAATTCACCACAAACCAACTGTCAATTCAAACCACACATTATCTACAACAATTTCATCAAAGCTATAACTAAAAAAATCTCTTTTTAAAAAAATGACATTAAAACCCTGGTGTACAAATTATGTGCCATTTAGAACCCATTAAAACCGTCTTAATAAATTAGCAACTCACATCAAACACAAGGCAAGACTATACGGAGCATGCAAAGTGGATCCAATAGTTACAAACGCAATTCATTCATTCAACAGTATAACATGTTACGATTTTCATTCTGACTGATTTATCCATTCACAACTTCACTTTAACGATAAAGGTAGGCATAGGTAATCATTGTAACTCACCTAATAGAAAGGAGTAAACAGAGTCGTGTTGGCATCGCTCGTGGATCGGCGTGAGTCTTTGTTCTAGTGATGTGTCGTTCAAGAACGATTCGTTCTTTTGAACAAATCTTTAATGTGACTCCGTATGAACGAGTCGTGTTGGAGAGGGATTCGTTCATTGGCGCATGCGCATCATTCTTGTGGTTTTCCGAGCGTAACCCGTTCATCATCAATGACAGAAGACCGAAAAGACCCGAATGACTCGAAAGATGAACTAATCTTTACTGTTTCCGGCTCATGGCCGCTCCGTAATGTTAACCAATGCAGCATGAGCCGGAAAGAGAAAAGACCGAAAGGACCGGGAGGACTCGCAAAAAGAACGAATCTTTTCGGGTTCCGGCTCATGGCCACTCCGTAATGTTAACCAATGCAGCATGAGCGGGAAAGAGAAAAGACCGAAAGGACCCGGAGGACTCGCAAAAAGAACGAATCTTTTCGGGTTCCGGCTCATAGCCACTCCGTAATGTTAACCAATGCAGCATGAGCCGGAAAGAGAAAAGACCGAAAGGACCCGGACTCGCAAAAAGAACGAATCTTTTCGGGTTCGGCTCATGGCCACTCCGTAATGTTAACCAATGCATCATGAGCCGGAAAGAGAAAAGACCGAAAGGACCCGGACTCGCTAAAAGAACGAATCTTTTAGGATCCCGGCACTGTAGCGGTCACGTGACAAAAGTGCTAAAGAAGCCAGTCCGGACTGAGTGCTCGGACTGCACACGTTAACATCAGAGTGAAGTAATTTTGTGTCGAACAAAGAGATTTAAATCTAAAGAAGACAGATCAGAGTTTGGGTAAACCAGACTAAAAGACCCAGGTAGGCTTTAGTAATATATTTATATTCATTTTAAATTTAGCATTATAGTTTTGTCTTATTTGTAGTGTGATTCGCGTTTGTGTATAAAACGCTAGTAGATGTGGAAGTACACACAACATTTATTGATATTTTAGTAAAATGAACGAAATGACTCGAAAAAGATCCGTTCATTTTACTGAACGAGACTCAAAGAACCGAATCCGTAAAATGATCCGAACTTCCCATCACTACTTTCTTCCTTGCTGGTCACCTTAAATCACGGTAACCACCTAAAGCACGCTAGCTCCCTCTAGTGTTTACGTGTTAGTGTTATGGTTATGGTTGAACTGGGCTGGGCGTTGATCTGCTCGCTCAGATTTATCAGTTATTTAGTGACATATTTGCTACAGCGACTCAACTTTCAAATGGTCGCCAAACATAGGTTATATAAGCTTTTAACATGTTCAATTCTTTTTAGATTCTATTCTGCGCTCAAAATTACCTTTTTTTATAGTGAGGAAGATGAACCCAGGAAGGCCTTGGCGTCATGAGTAGCGCTTGATATGCTCCTTCCCGCTGAGGTTCACTCCAATTTTTTTCTCTTAATCACCCTGATCAGCACCCGGTCTCCTGGTTTCAGGTTCAGCAGTGGGTCTCAGTCAGGTGTTCCTGGGAAGAGTTTAGCAGAAAAGACCTCTCGTGCGATTAGCAATATGGTCATATAATCAGCATTTTCACTCTTTCATCAGTAAAGGGTTTTCATTTAGGTTTAAATTCATCATTTCAAGAACATGTCTTAGATTACTAAACAATATTTAATTTCTTCACATTCATTTAGTTCAATAAAGTTCATATAAATGTTTTCAAATGGATATTTAGATTTTGGAAACATACTTTTTTTCCTTAGATTTCCCTGTGGATTATTTTTGCACAAGTAAGATATTAATTACAAAACTTCTTTTTGCATAACTTGTAAAATCACATTTTATAAAAACTTTACTTATTATACCAACCCCCTGTTGACATTGCTATGCCTATGACTCAATAAAGCTCAATATCTGTAAAGGGTTTTTTTTTTGTAATATAATTTAAGTTCAGGTTGCAAGTAAATGTTTTCAGAATCACATTTTTTTTTATCTCAAAAAATGCCTCTTCCACTTTTTATGTCCATCTCAAGTCAAGTCAAGAAGCTTTTTATTGTCATTTCAACCATATAAGCTGATGCAGTACATAGTGAAATGAAACAACGTTTCTCAAAAACCACTGGTGCTACATGAAACAACATACAACACAGCAGAGAACTAATGACTAACTTATATACATAAGTGCATCGTGTGCAACCTAGAGCAAACAGTGCAATAATACAGTGCAAAAAAACAGACAAAACAGTGCAGGACAAGATACACAACAAAAAAGATAACACCTACTAGTAACTTAAAATAGCCTAAACTGTAAACAGGGGTGTAATAGTGAAGAAGTGTGCAAAAAAGCAGAAATAGCAGCAGGATAAAAAATAAAACAGCATGTAAACAGTAAACATAGTACCAATAAATAATAAATAAAGGTTGTGGTGGAGATGAGGATGTGTGTGAGTTCAAATGGTAGTGAATGAATATGAGTCAGTTCAGTTCTTGGTGTTTAGAAGCCTGATGGCTTGTGGGAAAAAACTTTTGCAAAGTCTGGTTGTGAGGGCCCGAATGCTCCGGAACCTCTTTCCTGACGGTGGGAGTGTGAACAGTGTGTGTGAGGGGTGTGTGGGGTCGTCCACAATGGAATTTGCTTTGCGGATGCAGCGAGTGGTGTAAATGTCCATGACAGAGGGAAGAGAGACTCCAATGATCTTCTCAGCCGTCCTCACTATCCTCTGTAGGGTGTTGCGATCCGAAAAGGTGCAGTTCCCAAACCAGGCAGTGATGGAGCTGCTCAGGATGCTCTCGATGGTCCCTCTGTTGAACATGGTCAGGATGGGTGGTGGTAGGTGGGCTTTCCTCAGCCTTCTCAGGAAGTAGAGACGCTGCTGGGCTTTTTTGCTGATGGAGCTGGTGTTGGGTGACCAGGTGAGATTCTTTGTCAGATGAACTCCAAGGAATTTGGTGTTCTCGGCGATCTCCACGGAGGATCCATCGATGATCAGTGGAGAATGGTCACTCTTTGCTCTTCTAAAGTCAACAACCAACTCTTTTGTTTTGTCAACGTTTAGAGACAGGTTGTTGGCTTCACACCAGGCTGTAAGATGATGCACCTCCTCTCTGTATGATGACTCGTCGTTCTTGCTGATGAGACCCACCACGGTCATGTCATCTGCGAACTTGATGATATGATTCGAGCTGTGCATTGCTACACAGGCGTGAGTCAACAAGGTGAACAGCAGTGGGCTGAGTACACAGCCCTGGGGGGCTCCAGTGCTCAGCGTGGTGGTGCTGGAGATGCTGTTCCCGATCTGGACTGACTGAGGTCTCCCAGTCCGGAAATCCAGGATCCAATTACAGAGGGAGATGTTCAGACCCAGCAGGCTCAGCTTCATGATTAGGTGCTGAGGGATGATTGTGTTGAATGCTGAGCTGAAGTCAATGAACAGCATTCGTGCATAAGTGTCCTTGTTGTCCAGGTGGGTGAGGGTGAGGTGAAGGGTTGAGGTGATGGCATCGTCAGTTGAGCGGTTCGGACAATACGCAAACTGCAGTGGGTCCAGAGAAGGTGGGAGCAGAGACTTGATGTGCCTCATGACGAGCCTCTCAAAGCACTTCATTATGATGGGTGTAAGTGCAACGGGACGGTAGTCATTGAGGCGGGAGACTGTAGACTTCTTTGGCACTGGAACGATGGTCGTGGTCTTGACGTGGGAACAACAGTACTACTCAGGGAGATGTTGAAGATGTCAGTAAAAACATCTGCAAGTTGTTCTACACATTCCCTGAGCACCCTGCCAGGGATGTTGTCTGGACCAGCAGACTTTCGAGAGTTCACTCTGCTTAGAGTCTTCCTCACTTCAGTCGCGGTTAGACAGAGCACCTGGTCGTCGGGAGGAGGTGTGTTCTTCCTCGCCGCCACGTTGTTCTGCACTTCAAGCGGTGCATAGAAGTCATTCAGCAGATCTGGGAGGGAGGCATCACGGTCACAAGCAGGTGAAGGCGTTTTGTAATCCGTGATCACCTGGATGCCTTGCCACATGCGCCGGCTGTCTCTGCTGTCTTCAAAGTGTCCATAGATCTTCTTGGCGTGTGCGTGCTTCGCCTCTCTGATGGCTCTGGACAAATTGGACCGTGCTGTTCTTAAGGCCAACTTGTCCCCTGCTCTGAAGGCGGAGTCTCTGTGTTTAGGCAGCGCAGGCACCTTAGCAGTCATCCACGGTTTCTGGTTGGGTCGTGTGGTGAAGGACTTGGAGATGGTCACGTCCTCAGTGCACTTGCTGATGTAGCTGGTCACTGAAGATGTTAATGGTGGCGCCATAGGTTGCAGCGTTCCTAAACATGTCCCAGTCAGTGCACTCAAAGCAATCTTGGAGAGCAGAGATGGCTCCTGCTGTCCTGGTTTTAACCTGCTTCAGAACAGGTTTAGAGCGTCTGACGAGCGGTCTGTATGCTGGAATTAGCATAACAGAGATGTGGTCTGAGTATCCGATGTGGGGGCGGGGCTCTGCGCGGTACGCGCCGGGAATGTTTGTATAAACAAGATCCAGCGTGTTTTCCCCCCTTGTAGCAAAGTCCACATGCTGATGGAATTTAGGAAGCACTGATTTGAGATTTGCATGATTGAAATCTCCGGCGATAATAAAAGGTCCGTCGGGGTGAGCATTCTGCAGCTCGCTAATAGCTCCATAGAGTTCACATAGTGCCTCTTTAGCATTAGCACTAGGTGGAATATACCCTCCGACAATGAACACGGTGGTGAATTCCCGTGGTAAATAAAATGGTCTGCATCTTACAGTCACAAACTCCACTAGCGATGAGCAGTAGCTGGAAACAACCGCAGAGTTCCCACACCATCCTGTGTTAATATAAACACACGCGCCACCACCGCGAGTCTTACCGCACAGAGATGCGTTCCTGTCGGCACGAAACACGGCTAGCCCGTCTAGCTGGAAGGCGGCGTCCGGAACTCTGTCGCTGAGCCACGTCTCCGTGAAAACGAAGATGCAGCAGTCTCTGAACTCACTCTGTGTAGTCCGCTGGAGTCGGATGCAGTCCAATTTATTGTCCAGGGAGCAGACATTGGAGAAAAAAATGGACGGGAGAGCCGGCCGGCTAGGGTTAGCTTCTAGCCTAGCACGGACGCCCGCCCGCTTGCCGCGCTTCCGCTTCCTCGAGCACCGCTTTCGACGTCCTATCTCCCGGTCACCGGCGTCAGGCGACGCCGTGGACTGGGGGCCTGGTCTTTTTTAGCCGGGGTCGCAGCAATCCGAGTTCGCGGAGTTCGTAGAAAAGATCATCATGCAGATTGGTGAGTGCATGATTTCTGTATTTAACAGCGTCTGGCGGTCGTATACATGAACACAGCTGTTCCTGGTGTCCATATAAGTGCAATAGTCCGGCTACAAACATGAAAAGCACCATTTTGGGTCCGGAGAGGCCGCTGCGTTCTACTGCCGCGCCGCTGTTGTGCCATTTTTCGACTCCCTGGCAGATTCTGACTCCCCTCTCTGCGTGAATGCGCATGACGTCACAGTTGACGGAAGTTTTCGGGGGCGTTTTTTGCGAGTTTTTTTTTTCATTAAGCATACCGAGAGTTGATTAAAGTGAGTTGGTCTGTAGTTTGTTCATTTTATATTAAAAATATTTTTTCTGTTTCTTATTTGCAGTTGTTGGTTTCCGACTGAGAAGCCTTTGTATAGTATACAAGTTCGAGGCGAGGATGGATACTCAAAACTGTGTTTTTAATTAAAAAAGTTTGTTAAAGGAGGGAAAAAAGTACTTAGTTGGCTTCTTTATGGATCCATGAAATAAAAAAAATCTTTACACCTATGTAATTTCTTCGGGTCATCATTTCCACATGATTATAATGGTCTATTTAGCAACAGTCTTTGTGACTTAGTTGTATGACATATTCATGTTTCTGTTTGACACACTGACTAGTTTTTATATCCATCTGAATTGTAATGAACAGAAAAATGACAAAAAATGAAGAGGGACCAAAAATAAAATGCCATGTACAAATGTATTGACAAGCTGGGCAGACGTATTTGTTAGCATTTATAGATGTCCTTGCACAATCACAATGATACCAGCGAGGGCACAGGTCACAGCCAATCTAAAAAAAAAAAAAAAAAAGTAAATTCATTTGCAATGTAATGTCATGAATGTTTTAACAGTATTTTTCTTTTTCAATGTTTACCTTTACTTT